>QFET01004850.1:0-15257 GCA_003316355.1 Tuber calosporum | reverse complement strand
GTCCATCTCGTCATCATCTAGGGTGGGTTGGGCGGGAGCAGGAGCAGGGGGGGAAGGAGCTGGTCTAGATGGGCAGTCCCTATCACGGGCGTAGTGATCCCCGTCACAGTTCGGGCAGCGGTGGGGTGAGGTGAGGCAGTAGCTAAGTACAGCTTTGGTGTTGCCCTGCTAGGGGCATAAGGGATTGGAGCATCTATGGTCGGCTCTCGTGTGGTGGAGAGAGCCGAAGGGGCAGACTGGGTGGTGTGTTTTGCATCGTGGGGCCACATGACCAAAGGCCCAGCAGTTGTGGCATTGAGTGTAGGGGGAGGAGTAGAAGGCCCTCTCAGACCGCCTGTTGGCTGAGAAAAGGGAGACATGTGGTAGGAGGGAGGAGGCATGCTCAGGAGCGGCATAAATGAGTAGCGAGTAAGAGTGTTTGAGGCGGGAGGCCGGGTCCCTATTGAGGAACCTCACAGACAGGATAGGAACACAAGTGGAGTTGAGGATTGAAGTGGAGAGGCGCGAGAAGAGATCAACCTCTTTCTCGTGGAGGCATGTGGAGGGAACCAAGTGGATCGCATTCTGAACGGCTGTAGCAGCTGCGTGGAACGGGAGCCATAGATTGTCGCCAACTGGGAAGGACTGGTTTAGGTGCCTAGTGTGGGCCTCGAAGTATGGGGCGTAAGAGAGGGAAGGAACCTGGCCATCGAGGCCAGTTAGGGAGACAGATCCTCGGTCGTTGACCGAGGCCTTGAAACCACCGGGAAGGACAGAGTTGGCATCGACGAGTACTGAAGCTGCCAGGTCAGGGAGAAGGCTAGAGATAACTGCTGCATCAGGGCGGATGGCAGGTGATGAGAGGGGGGCGAAGAAACGGCTAGCTGCAGTCGTGAGTGGGGGTGGAGGTGGTGGTGGTTGTGCTTGAGGGGCGGGGGAGCCAGAACTGGAGGAGAGGGTCATGGATTGGTTGGCCGTAGCAGGTGCAACTTTGACTGCAGAGGGAGGACTAGTTGGAGACTTTCTCCTATTCCTTCTGCCTACTACGATATGGGTATATGAGGGGGCAGAGGTATCGCAGTCGCGGAACTGATCACTAGAGAAACCATGGATCACTAGGGGGGTGCCTTCGGAGGCAGGGGCAGGAGGTGGGGGAGGAAGGGTTGATGGGGGCGCCGGGCGCATCTGCGTCGTGCCAGAACGCGGAGGGATGCTAGGGATGGTGGTGGAGGTGGCTGAGGGAGGTGCAAGAGTGACACGGTGGGCCAGGGGACGAGGCTCAGAATGGTTTGAGGTAAGGCTGGGGGCTGCAGGGTCAGCAGTTTAAGTGGGGTTGGGTAAGCCGGCACTGAGAAGTGCGACTGCTGAGGAGACTGAGTCGAGCTGGGCGCCTAGGGCAGGGATTGCACGAGGGGAGCCACACTGGAGTGGGATCAAGGTGATCTCACCAGTAAAGAGGTCATTGAGGCCTGAGGGAGAGATAGTGAGGACCTGAGCGGAGGAGAAGTTGATGACTTCCTTGGTTTCGTCAAGGAAGGAGGAGAGGAACATGAGATAGGGGGCGATGTCCACTGTGGAGGCAGTGGCAGAGGGTGGTGCAGGGCCCGAGGCAAAGAGAGTGGGGTGGCGCGGACCGGCTTGCGCCATGACCAGGCTTACGGTACGTAAGGACATAAGCGAGGAGAGGTGTGGGTGGGATCATGGGAACCGAGACCACTTTTGACATGGTGGTGCAAAATGTAGGGGCAGGAAAATAGGGGAACCGAATCGTGTCCTAACTACAGGCCGCCCTGAGGTCCTTATATAGGAACTCTACCCTCAACCCTAACCCTGGTGACTCATACCTATGAGTCACACTCTCGGCATGACTCATATTGAGTCATACTATGAAATCCATCAGCTGAATCCTATGAGTCAACTCCGCATCGTCCCCAACTAACGAAACTCATAAAACAAGTCATGTGTCCTAAAGTGGTCACATGTGCGAAACCCATGACTCATAATGTAAGTCATGTGCGAGAAACATTTCATCATATGACTCACCAATGTGGGCCATGCGCACGATCAACCAATCACTTTATAACAATGACTGCACCAGTGGGCATCATGTGAGACCCCATGACTACTACTGAGTCATAGTGCGAAATCTGCTAATCTTATGACTCATAACTATGAGTCATGTGAAATCCTGCCTAGCTTAGTCACCCATTGAGACATTAGCTCTCCTCTCTGATCAGCCTGAGTCCCATCAGGCTCAACGTCCTATTCTTGTCAGGCTTTCTCCAAACCTGCGCAATTCCTTTTCCAACTTCTGAACCTGATTTTCAGCGTCCACCCAACTTTTGAGAACTTCTTCCAATGTTAGGTTCGCCGTTCTGATCTTTAGATCCTGGTTGGCAATCATCCACAGATAGGTCTGCATGTCCTGTCTTTGTTTCTGAATTGTGGGTTCAGCGGTACCCCCTTAGTTTCGTAACCCCTCAATCTGGCGTTCCTGACATCCCAAATATCGACTAGAATCTGTTTCTATATTTTCACCCCCTTCCCTCCTCAACTGTGTCCTCATTGTTGCCTTTCTTTTCCATATGCGTGCATCATTTTCATTCATGGGTGCCGCTTGCCTAGTGCATCTGGGGTAATACACTGCATCGGGTTTGTAGTATCGATGTACACGGCAGTTGTCCTTGAAGCAGTGGATCCAGGACATGTCCTTATGAGGTAGTTATTGTTTGCGTATGTTTGGCCGTTTAGGAAACCAATAAGATCCTTCCTTATCGTGTAAATGAACATGGTAGTCGTCGTCGTAGCAGGCAATCCATTTAAGAGCGTTATGTTCTGCCAGTGTCACGATTGTTGACTAAGCAAGGCAGGATTTCGCATGACTCATAGTTATGAGTCACCAGGGTGTTATATTTCGCACTATAACTCGTTAGAAGTCATGGGGTTTCACATCATACACACTTGTGCAATCATTGTTATGTTGTGATTGGTTGATCGTGCGCATGACTCATATTTGTGAGTCATATGATGTAAGGATTTTCGCGCATGACTCACACTATGAGTCATGGGTTTCGCGCATGTGACCACTTTAGGGCACATTTCTTATTTCTTGAGTTATGATTGGTTGGCACGCGGCACGGTTGACTCAGAGGAGTCAGCTGATGGATTTCATACTATGACTCACTATGAGTCATAGAGGTCGTGTGACTCACAGGTCTGAGTCACCAGGGTTAGGGTTGAGGGAAGAGTGCCTATATAAGGACCTTAAGGCAACCTGTAGTTAGGGCTCTTCACGCAACCATCTAAGTTCTTTCCTATACAATTACTTTACCTCTTTACCGTTCCATTCCCCTATTGGCGTTGTGCGATAGGAACCATAAGGTTCTGCTATCAAGACAACGTAAGCATAGGCCTAAGAGCAATAGTGGAAACCCGCCTAGTACTACTCGTTGCAATAGTACTCGTACCCTGGTGGCTGAGATTAGCACCACGCCCCATACCGGACTATAACAACGGCCCCGTCATATTCATCCAACCCAAAGACAAGTAGTTACCTGTTGCAAAACCAGCTTACAGCATAGGATCGTAACATTTGCTTGTGTCACCTAAGCAACACCTAACTACAAAAACGGCAGAGTTTACGGAAAACGACATCGACCTTACTGAGTGAGAAATCGATACCTCAATACTGGGTCCGGCACTTGAAGAAGCAATTAGCACTAATCTATCCAGAACCCAGTCACAAAGAACCACAAGTCTGGTGACACCTGAGCCTGCCTCACCAACAGGATCTCTGGAACCCGAAACCCCAAGACCAGAAAGGATGTCAGCCCCGGGACCAGCAACTACCGGTGGTGGACCAGGAATCCAAAAAGCAGGATTTACAACTACACAGTTCCAAGAGATCCTGACTCTGATAAACAATGAGCGAGAAATAACCAACAAACGGATCAAGGTCGAGAAACCCCCTACCTTCCATGGAACTAGGACCAAAGTACGAACCTTCTTAGTGCAATGCCAATTATACTTTGAAGCGACTCAAGAAACACGACATACGGAACGCATAACCTACGTCAAGAGCTTGTTAAGGGATGCAGCAGCAAGCTGGATAACCCCATTTGCAGAAGGACCCAAGCCGGAGACCTGGACTACATATGAAGATTTCACTACAGCCCTGAAAGACCAGTCTGGGGATGTGGATGCGGTAAATGCAGCTAGTACAAAACTCGACCGCCTGAGGCAAGGCAAGGAACC
Organism: Tuber calosporum; assembly: GCA_003316355.1. Classification (NCBI taxonomy): domain Eukaryota; kingdom Fungi; phylum Ascomycota; class Pezizomycetes; order Pezizales; family Tuberaceae; genus Tuber; species Tuber calosporum. The sequence continues at coordinate 11,024 of QFET01004850.1, read as the reverse complement.
AGTCACGGACTACTGAAATGACTTTGGCCTCACAGCTACAGAGGCGAATGAGGATGATGGTACACTAAGATGCCAATTCCTTAATGGAATTAACTGAAGACTCCAGGATGCATGGGCAGCGGAACACATGGTAGCGGCAAATGTCGATGCCTTTGCAGCCCAGGCAATAGAAAAAGAAAACCGGACCAACATGATCAAGCACCTTCAAGGAAACAACAATACCTTTATCCATCAACAAGAAAAACCCTGGAACAATAACGGAACCAGGAAGTCGGGTAACAATATGGAAACCCGAGGCGACCCTATGGACCTGGATGCTACCAGAAGGCGTCCACGACTAAACCTCTCAAGAGCAGAATGCACAAGAAGAAGGGACAACAACCTATGCCTAGGATGCGCCAGACCTGTGCACAGATTGAGTAATTGCCGAAGTGCAAGAGATGAGAAGGACTATACTAGGCAGTTCAACAGCAAGACCAACAATAAATGCTGGAAACCACGAACCAACCTACACGAAATGGAGATCTGAGAAACACCTGTAGAGTCGGGAAACGAAGAAAGTCCCCAGTAAGAGATGGGCTGCAGGACAACAAAACCAAAACCATCCGAATCGGTAACATCTACATGGCACTTACAAACAAGGAAACATTGGAACAAGAAAAAGACCATTCCATGGTCAAAATGCGTTTACATGGCAAGGACAAGACAATCATCATCAACGGTATGATTGACTCAGGCGCTACAGAAAACTTTATTGACAAGGAATTCAGCAACAAACACGGCATACGAACAATGAAAGCGAAAGAAATACGGCAAATCTACCTTGGGGACGGGGAGCCAAGCGCTATTGGACCAATTACCCATATAGCAGAAGTACCTATGGACATCGGCAGCCATAGGGAAGTGGCAACCTTCCAAATCGCAGATCTACCCAACAATGAGGCTGTGTTAGGGCTGTCATGGAGAATAAGACAAAACCCCAAGATAGATTAGGAAAAGAACAAGATCACCTTTGATAACGAGTGGTGTACCAGAGTATACCTCGAAAGCTCGCCAGCAGTGGACTTAGTCCCTGAATCGGAAGCCCTGTAAGAAAACTTGGTGATACAGTTCTCCACGATCCAGACCAAGGATGTCCAAAACATCAAAATCCAAAGATTGAGCAATAAGGCCAGAATCCCTACCCAGGGGTCAGCCAAGGCTGCAGGGCATGACCTGTATGCAGACGAGAGAATTACGATACCGGCAAAAGAACAAGGAATCGTCAATACCGGGATAGCTATAGAACTACCAGAAGGCACCTATGGGCGGGTGGCTCCAAGCAGCGGATTGGCAGTTAAAAATCAGCTTACTGTCAATGCGGCAGTAATCGACGCCGACTACACAGGTGAAGTCAAGGTGGTTATGGTCATCCTGGGAAAGTATAGTTAGACAGTTGAGCCAGGAGACCGCATCGCACAGTTGATATGCGAAAAGATTGTCATAGGACTATGTGAAGAAGTGGAGCTAGTGGCTCCTACTATGAGAGGCGCAGCAGGGTTTGGAAGTACGGACCACCCAAAACGCCAAAAGATAGAAATCAATGAAATCTCCGCTACGTCATTCGGCAAGTTCTACCGAAGAGGCGAAGTTACAGGAATCTTCAAGTGGGATTTTAAGACAAACAAGCCTACCAGGATTGCAAGGATCAATGTCAACACCGAATTGGCTATCAAGGCCTAGTAAGGACAAGAAAAAGAAATAACCAGAAACATTGTGCCAAGGGAACAGCACCAGTACCTGGACATGTTCAAGGAAGAGGCTGAAATTTGGCTACAACTCCATCGACCAAAGGTTGACTTGGATATCAACCTCAAAATAGGAGAAACAGTACCAGCAAGAAAGCTATACCCATTGGGTGAAAAAGAGCTGGAGGAACTAAGAGAATACATTAGGGTTAATAAGAACCAGGGCTGGATTAGAGACTCTTATGCAAACGGGGGATCACCGATCCTGTTTGTTAAGTAGAAAAACGGCTAGCTAAGGCTATGCATGGACTACCGTGGCCTCAACGAAGTCACCAAACGAGACCGATATCCCCTATCACTGATTGGAGAAGCCCTCGATAGGCTTAGAGGAGCCAAAGTCTTTACTAAACTAGACATCCGAAACGCATACCACAACATCAGAATCAAACACATGGACGCATGGAAAACAACCTTTACCACTCTAGACGGCATACGAATATACGGTCTTGCCATTCGGACTCAAAAATGCACCTGCACTGTTTCAAAAATGGGTCAATAGGATTCTCAGCAGGTTTCTGGATAGTTGTTGTATCGTTTATTTAGATGATATTCTGATATATTCAGAAAACCTGGAACAACACCGAACCCATGTCAGGATGATTATGGAAGCCTTGATGAAAGAAGGGCTGACACTCAAGCCCTCAAAGTGCTAATTTCACAACGAACGAACCGAATAGCTAGGCTTCATCATCGACATGGACGGAGTCAGTGTTGATCCTATCAAAACAAAAGCAATATGGCAATGGAAACCACCCGAAAGCAAGAAAGGAATACAGTGCTCTATGGGATTCTGCAACTTCTATCGACGATTGATAGAAGGGTTTAGCCGTATTGCTAAACCACTCTATCAACTGACGAAGAAGGACTGTAAATGGAAATGGACTGAGAACCAACAAAAAGCATTCCATGACGTGCGCAGGCGACTTACTTCAGCTCCACTACTGGTACACTACGATCCAACCAAGGAAATCATGATCGAGACCGACCCTTCAAAATATGTATGCTCTGGCATTCAATCACAGAAGGGGAGCGATGGAAATTGGAGGCCAGTGGCATACCGGTCAAAAACAAAGATGCCTGCGGAATGCAACTACGATATCCACGACAAAGAACTCTTAGCCATTGTCCAAGCAATGAAAGAAAGGAGAAGATATGCAAAAGGAAGCAGAACCCAGGTCCTGGTCCTCATAGACCATAAGAACCTGGTACCATTTACCACAACTAAAGAGCTCAATGACAGACAAATCTGATGGAGCTAGACCCACAATCAATATGATATCCAAATACAATACCGACACGGGAAGGAAGAGGGCAAACCAGATGACCTTACAAGAAGAGCAGAAGATGTCCTGAAAAAGAACGAGGAGAGGATCCAACAAAAACAAAGGATCCTACTCCCTAAAGATCAATACTTCCAAGCTATGGAAGTGGTCAACTTTGTCGCTAAAGATTTTAGCATCCGAGAAGCAAGCACGAAAGATAGCCAGATAAGAGCAATCCAGGAAACCCTGAGGAAAGGAGAGAAAGAAATGAAAGCAGTGGCTCTAGGGGCATGTGAATGGAAGGAAGGATGCCTATGGCATAAAGGAAAGATTTTGGTACCAGAACACAAGAAATCAGAACCCAAGTCATACGACAAAATCACGATGACCCAGCAGTTGGTCATGGCGGAACCAGCAAAACTACGGAACTACTATCCCGACAATATTATTGGCCAAAGATGCCAGACGACATAAAGAGATATGTGAAGAATTGCGATACAGGCCAAAGAACCAGGGGAATAAGGCACACACCCTAGAGACTACTACAAGCGAACGAGAAGCCACAACAACCATGGAAATCGATAGCAATGGACTTCATCACGGACCTGCCGAAATCAGACGATTATGACGCCATCCTGGTGTTCATCGACCGCTTGACAAAAATGAGCCATTTCATCCCATGTAACAAGGTTATGAACACCAAAGAATTTGTCAAGATATTCCTACGGGAAGTATTCCGACTCCATGGACTACCACAGGATATCATCACCAATAGAGGAACGCTATTTACATCAGACTTGTGCAAAGAGACTACAAAATCCCTTGGAATTGAACGAAGAATGAGCACCGCCTTCCGTCCACAAACGGATGGACAAACCGAAAGGATAAACGGAATATTGGAACAATACCTAAGGGCCTATGTCAACTATCAGCAAGATAACTGGGCGGATTTACTACCATTAGCGGAATTTGCATAAAACAATGGAAGACAGGAAACTATTAAGACCATACCGTTCTACGCAAACTACGGACAACTTCCGGAACATGAGGCGACAGGCCACATGATACCAAAGGAAACCACGGAAAAGGAAGATATGGGTCCACTGCACAGTATCCTACGTCAGGAAATGGTCTATGCACAATTACGACAAAAAGAAAACTACGATCAACACAGAAAACACGTTCCGAATATCCAGTCAGGCGACATTGTCTGGTTATTGCCAAGGAATATAAGGACCACAAGACCATGCAAGAAGCTGGATTACAAGATAATCAGACGATTCAAAATCCTTACGAAGGTGGGCACAAGTGCCAATAAATTGGCCTTGCCCCAACAGATGAAGGTCCAAAACACTTTCCACATCTCACTCCTCGAACCATACCAAAACAATCAGTTTCCCTCACTAAAGCAATCACCACCACCACCTCCAATCGAGATAGAAGGAGAAAGCGAGTACGAACTCGAAGAAATCATTGATTCGCGCATATACCGAAAACGCCTACAATACCGAGCCAAGTGGACCGGATACTCACCAGAACATTACAAAACTTTGTACCCTGCTGAGAACTTCAATAAAGCCAGCATCGCCATTGAACGTTTCCATCAGCAGTACACAAGAAAACCCTGAAAGGGTTACAGTCAAAATCGAACCCAAGAGGCAAGACCCAACGCCATTGGGTCCTGGTGAAGGCTGGGGCGATAGCCCCAGGCTACTACACCTACCAGCCCGCCATACGCTATTCACGAAGAAAGGGAAAAGTAGGCAAATCATGACGCTCTTTGGTGGACTGCCTGTTACGATGATTACTGCAACACACATTTACGTGATAAGGAAGGAAGCAATTGGTTTCCACGATAGCCCAAGTTGCGCAAACCGCAACCACCACACAAGGAGACATCCTGTAAACACTATTTCAAGGACACTTGTCGTCCTCACAGACACGACAAAATCGATGCTGGGTTTTACCCAAGACGAACAGGGGAACCGGCACCCCTTACGGCAAAGATGCATGTATTAGGAAAAGAAAAACAACTGTGAGGACACAGTTGAAGGCAGAGGGGGGTGAAAAAACTGAAATCGAGACGATCCCCGACGAAGAGAGTTTGCAACGACAGTTGCAATGGTAACAAGAACAACTTGGCACCGCCGAAGCCACAATTGAGGCACAAAAAACTGTTATACGGATATATCAGAGAATGATTGACGACCGGGACCGGACTATTAGGGCGGCACACACCACCTTAGAGGAAGTTCGGAGGAACTACCAGTCGGCCGAACATCAAGTTCGGAAATTTAAAAACGAATTGCGCAGGTTTGAAGAAAGCCTTACGAAGATGGGACATTAAGCGTGAAGGGACTCAGGCTTAAGGGATAGAGGAGCTAATGTCACGATTGGTAACTAAGCAAGGCAGGATTTAGCATGACTCATAGTTATGAGTCACAAGGTTGTTATATTTCGTACTATAACTCGTTAGAAGTCATGGGGTTTTAGATGATACACACTTGTGCAATCATTGTTATGTTGTGATTGGTTGATCGTGTGCATGACTCACATTTGTGAGTTATATGATGTAATGATTTTCGCACTTGACTCACACTATGAGTCATGGGTTTCGCGCATGTGACCACTTTAGGGTACATGACTTATTTTATTAGTTATGATTGGTTGGCACGCGGCCCAGTTGACTCAGAGGAGTCAGCTGATGGATTTCATACTATGACTCACTATGAGTCATACTGGTCGTGCGACTCACAGGTCTGAGTCACCTGGGTTAGGGTTGAGGGAAGAGTGCCTATATAAGGACCTCTAGGCGACCTGTAGTTAGGACTCTTCACGCAACCATCTAAGTTCTTTCCTATACAATTACTTTACCTCTTTACCGTTCCATTCCCCTATTGGCGTTGTGCGATAGGAACCATCGGGTTCTGCTATCAAGACAATGTAAGCCTAGGCCTAAGAGCAATAGTGGAAACCCGCCTAGTACTACTCGTTGCAATAGTACTCCTACCCTGGTGGTTGAGATTAGCGCCATGCCCCATACCGGACTATAACAACGGCCCGGTCATATTCATCCAACTCAAAGACAAGTAGTTACCTGTTGCAAAACCAGCTTACAGCATAGGATCGTAACAGCCTGATTTTGTCTTTCCTTCGGTGTTGCATATGGGGGGCTCGTTTTTGTGATATCTCTTTGGCTATTGCCTCAACCGTCGTCGAGTCCCTAGTTTATTATTTCCTTTGGTTGTCCTTCCACAGTTTCGATCTTGACTGTAACCCATTCGGGGCTTTCCTGGGTACTGCTGATGGAAACATTCAATAGCGTTGCTGGCATTGTTGAAATTCTGCGCAGGGTACCACGTTTTGTCATCTTCAGGAGAGTAGCCAGTCCACTAGGCTCTGTATTGCAGGCGCCTTCAGTATACGCGTGAATCGATGATTTCTCCGAGTTCGTATTGGCTTTCGCCTTCTATTTCGATATGAGGTGGTGGTGATTGTGTTTGAAGGGGAATTCATTGTTGTGATAGGGTTCGAGGAGAGAGATGTGGAAGGTGTTGTGGACATTCATCTGTTGGGGCATGGCCAATTTACAGGCACTGGTGCCCACCTTCATAAGGATCTTAAATGGTACGATTTTCTTGTAGTAAAGCTTCTTGCATGGTCTTGTGGTCCTGTTATTCCTTGGCAGTAACCAGACCATATCGCCTGACTTGAGATTCTGATCGGATTTCCTACGCTGAGCGTAATTCTCTTGTGGGTTTAACTGTGCAAAGACCATTTCTTGACGTAGGATACTGTGCTGCTAACCCATTTCTTCCTTATCAGTTCTCTCTTTTAGTATCATGTGGCCAATTGCCTCATGTTCCTGCTGGTGACCATAGTACGCATAGAATGGTGTGGTGTTTATTATTTCTTGTCTTGCATTGTTGTAAACGAATTCTGTCAATGGTAGTAGGTCGGCAGAGTCGTCTTGTTCATAGTTGATATAGGCTCGTAGGTATTGTTTGCGTATCCCATTTCTCCTCTAGGTTTGTCCAGTGGTCTGAGGATGGAAGGTGGTACTCAACCTCCTTTCCATCCCTAATGAATCCGTCGTTTCTCTCCATGGTTCCGATGTGAACAAGTTTGCTCGATCTGTGATAATATCCTGTGGTAGTCCATATATGCGAAATAATTTCCTCTGTAATATTTCCACAAAGTCTTTTTTATTCATATCCTTGTTGCAAGGTAAGAAATGACTCAGTTTTGTTAAGCAGTGGATTACTACCAGTATGGCGTCATAGACGGCTGATATCGGGAGGTCGGTGAGAAAGTCCATTGCTATGGGTTTCAAGGGTTGCTGTGGTGTTTTGTTAGGCTGCACTAGTTCATATAGTGCATACCGGATTGCCTTGGTCCTTTGGCAGGTATCATAGTTTTTGACATCACTTTTGATATCGTCCAGCATCTTTGGCCAGTAATATTGTCTGGCTAGAAGGGCGGTACTCGTGCCAAGGTTGTGGTTGCACCACAACCCAAAATCGCTCATTGGCTCGCAACCCTGGGGACTCTAAAGAGTGCCTGACAGCTCAACAGTAATTTACAGCTCAACGGTAATTTGTGGCATAACATGAATTTGTGGCTCAACTCAGCCTTGTAATATAACATTACATTTCAAAGTCGTATTTTCTTATATCTTATCTAATTCTGCAACTGGACATGTTGCTTAATTTCTTTTAAAACAAGTTTGGATATTTTCTTTTTGTATGCATGAAGAGAGCTCTGGTTTGTGCCTCAGCTTTTGCCAGAGCCTTTGCTTTGGCCTTTATCTTAATATTCATTTCCTTTGCCTTTCCCTTGATCTCATCAAGGAATAGTTTGCGCTCTGCGTGTTGAGCTCTCTTCTTGGCATTTTGTGCCTTGCGCAACTGTTGTTCAGCTTTTTCCACCTCTACATCCTCTCTCTTTTTCACCATTTGACGTGCCTTTGATGCATAAATCACCCCTCATTTTTGCCCTTGCCTTCTGTTTTGAGCCTTCCGCTTGGCACTTCGTGCTTGTTCAGCTACTTGGGTATGTTCCAAGTCTCCATTGCTAAAGCACAAGACTGTGCTTAGGCTAGTCCTCCTTTTAGAACAAGTTTTAACTTCAGTTGAAAGCTAGGAGAGAAATCAGATGCTTCTCGTAGTAGTTTTTCTCCTTGCCGCTGGAGGCTCCGAATCGTAAGTGGGATAGTCGGTGAAGAAACTCGTGGTGGAGTTACTAGGAGAATGGAAGTAACAGCGGCTTCTCGCAACTTGGAAATTACAACATCGTGGTTGTATGGAATCAGGCCAGTAGCTCTAAAAGCCGCCAGGATTGTTGACTTTTTAATTGCTTGCAGAAGAATAGAATCAATTTGATCCAAGATTTCAACTTTATCAAAGTCACCACATCCAGCACGAGTGGCAATTTCAACTGCCTCAGAATGAAAGTCCTTATAGGGTTGGAAGACCACTAAATCTAAAGGTTGTAGCAGATGACTTATTTGAGGAGGAAGGCAAAAGGGGATGATTTGATGTGAATCGCAATAGTCGATTAACTCTTTAGTACAGTGAGAGCAATAACCATCAAGTAGTAGTAGGCGATAGGTACCTATCTGACGCAAAGCACATAACCTTTGGAAGTGAACAAGTAACTTCAATGTCAACACTTCATTCGAATAACCAGTCATGATGTTCTAACAAGGTAGTTGTCAGGAATGAATATAGTCGTATACCATGCTGCTTGGTGTATAATCCCTGGAACAATAATCATCGGAGGTAGGACAGTACCATCTCCACTAATGGTTTCACATACTGAAACTAACTCCCTATTTGTGAAGCTACAAGGATAGGACTGCCGATTTGGATCTCAAGTAATAATCCATTGATCTCCTCCAATACCAATGCAGAATCCGGATTCATCGAAGTTGTATGTGTCGCCAATTTCAACATTATACTCATTACAAACTGCTTTGTACTTCTCAAACCAGCTTAATATATCCTCTAGTTGATGGGCATTCTTGCGATCAACATCTTTTCTTCGTTGCTTGTGAATAAAGTATTCTAAGTGCCGACTAAGAAATCTCCTTTTCCATTGCTCACTTACAACAGAGGCAAGAATAGAACCAGTATAAGCCTTTTACAAAATGCTATTGGCACAGCCAGTTACCATCTGAAGACAAGGACTTGTTCCTACGATATCAAGTCGGTCTAAGTGCAGGCATTCAGCAACTTCCTGATCTTCTAACAGCTTGCAATTGGCTGCAGACCGTTGTTGCATTGATTGACGACCGTTCCAGTGGGCTTGGAGTCTCCTAAGTGGTATTTACATAGCTCTTGGCAAGAGCAGACAGGTCTGGATCGTCATCCTGTGTGGTGTTGACAAAGGTCATTGCGGCCTGAATGCCGGCTTCAATATCGGCATATGGTTCAACCCGTTGGCTTAGAGGTATAAGTGCTGACTTAGACACTGGCGGCATGATTAACTGAGATTTGTTGCTTATCTGTTATTGAACTGCAGTGTAGTTGTTATCGAGTTGGAGAAGCTGAAAGAGGTTCACCAAATATATTAAAAGTAGATGTGTGTTAAGCTCAGGTACTCTTCAGCATGTACCCATAAATCATTTAATTTCTGTAACATAGCTTAAAAAATTTGAATTTATTTATCTAGTTTTGTTTTGTATAAAAATCCTATACTCGTGCCAAGGTTGCGGCGTTTGGCCGCAACCCCCGCATGTTCGCAGGCTCACAACCGGGGGCACTCATACTGAGTGCCTGACAGCTCAACATCACTTTGTGGCTCAACATCACTTTGTGGCTCAACATCACTTTGTGGCACCACAGCACTTTGTGGCTCAACATCACTTTGTGGCTTTATGTATTATAAAGGGTTTAACCTCGCTTAATAGTATATATTATTGTAGATTAATAGAGGGTAGAATCTTATTAATAGAGTTATTGACTAAGATCTTGGCACTGAATGAGGAAAAAATAACTGTAAAATGTCTTAAAAAATAATTTTTGTACGAGAGGGTTCTTTCTTGTGATCAAGCGATCCTATCAGCAATACCAATTATGCCACCAGCACCCTCTTTTATGCTTCCCAGTCAGCGACAAGAGCCATATAAGGATACTGAAGTTCGCATTCAGGCAGCCCTACGATCACTTGAGAGCACTCAAGATGAATATCCAAATCTCGCAGCAGTCGCTCGAACTTATGAGATTCCCGTTTCCCGAATACGAGCACGATTTAAGGGCCGTTAGTCACGGCAAGAAAGGCCTGGAGCCAATCATAAGCTCTCCGATGATCAGGAACTAGCAGTATGCCAATACCTGGACCGCCTGGATACCGTAGGTACCAGTGCTCGGCTTCAAATGCTAACAGGATGTGCCAATGCCATCCTTAAACTTTCACATTCTGGTTCTGAACCAGCACCAGTAGTAAGTGATCATTGGGCCCAGCGATTCCTCAACCGACACCCGCAGTAATTCATTCGCAAGCAACTTACCATCGATATCGATCGGAAACACGCCCATCGCCCAGATGATATTAAATCCTGGTTTGAAAAATACTGTACAGTTTGTCAGAAGTACGATATGCTGAGATGTGATACATACAACTTCGACGAAAGGGGATTTCACATTGGTGTTGGTCGAGACCAATGGATCATTACACGGGAACCAACTCGGCAGTAATTTCTCGGAAGCTCCACCAATCGTGAGCTCATAAGTGTTTGTGAAACCATCAGTGGGGATGGAGTTGTACTCCCACCTATGGTTATTGTTCCAGGTGTCATCCACCAGGAATCTTGGTACACAACTACCCAAATTCCTGATGATTACCTTGTGGGAACTTCCGAAAGTGGGTACAACAATGATGAGTTAACCATGAAGTGGGTAGTACACTTTGAGAATTTCTCAGCACTGCGCAAGGGTGGAGAATATCGTCTACTCCTGCTTGATGGCTTTGGATC
>QFET01004845.1:0-12103 GCA_003316355.1 Tuber calosporum | reverse complement strand
CTGTGGGCCGACCTGGACATGATCCTTGGTCTTGCCTCATACATCCGCACTACTCGCACAAACTTCCCGCCCACCATGCCAGCGGTTTTTGCTACTGCTGCCTCCTCCTCCTCCGGCTATGACGCAGGCTGAGTGGCTTGACTTTCCTACTATATCTTTTCTTTCCGTTATGATTTCTTTTGATATCTTTTCATTCTATACTTTCTGAATTAGTCGCCATTTTTGGGCGCGGTGACGGTATGGTCATCACTAGGGGAGAACTGGTGCCGTTATTTCTGTTGTTTTGCACGTTTGGAATTAACGTTTCGTTTATGCCATATCTAGCGCTCCATGCAGGTTCCTGTACGTTAACAGCGAATATATAAGATAATCAAAATAAAAAAAAAATCAATCCCATAGTTGAAGGCGGACAAGGCATCACACTTGAACTCTTTCCTCGCCACCTTGGACTCCAAAACGGTGTAGGCAGCCCGTAGGATCGCTAGCAGGCGCCACCCTGATCGGTTCCCCTCCTTCCCCAACCCTACGACACCAGTCGAAGTCAACATCTCCCTCCTGCATCACTTTTTTCCTCCTAAAGAACCCTAATCCTAGCCATCCATCCTGCGACCGTTCGTGGACTTCCTGCCGCTTCAGAAACAGGAAGTCTCCCTCGCACTCCGCATGTCCTCCAACTCCTCAGCCCCTGGGCCCGACCTGATCCTCTATGGCATATGGGAAAGGATCAACAACATCAACCACAACTTTGTCACCTCCCTCCTTGGTTCCCTGCTGACCTATGGCTTCCACCTCTCCTCCCTTAAAAGGGCCAATGGCATTGTCCTCTCCAAGCCTGGCAAATCTGATTATAACTCCCGCTCCTGCTTCCGTGTCATTGTCCTCATAGTAACTATTTCCAAGATTCTGGAAAGGATAATGGCATCCCGCCTTTCGCTAATGGCCTGCACCGTTGGCCTCATCCACCCAAACCAATGTGGCTCGCTCCCCGGCCACAGCACCTTGGACTCATGTGCTGCCCTCACTCACGAGGTCCACCTGCCGCAACGTGCAGGCCTCAAGACCTCTACTCTTTTCCTTGATATTAAAGGAGGCTTTGATAATTTTTCCTCTTCCTGTTTATTTTCCCTACTTCGCGCCAAGGGCGTATCTCCTTATATGGTTTCTTGGGTTCGTTCCTTTTTGACTGACCGCAAATGCCGCTTGATTTTTCAAGGCTCCCCAAATATTTTCTTACCTATTCAAGTGGGTGCCCCTCAGGGCTCTCCTATCTCGCCTTTGTTATTTTTAATTTATGTTTCCTCCCTGCCCTTGTCTATCCCAAAGGGGATTATGTTTTCTTATATTGATGATTTTACTGTCACTGTTGGGTCTGGGTCATACCGGAGGAACACACAGCTTCTTCACCACTACTACACCCGCCTCTGCAGCAAGGCTACCCCACTTGGAGTCTCCTTCTCCATCCCCAAAACCGAACTCATCCATTGGCGAACTCCAAGGGATCGCTCTCCCCCCTCACTGGCCCTAGTCTCTCTCGATGGGAGTCTCTTCCACCCCTCTTCCATAGTCCGCTGGCTAAGATATTGGTTCTCACCCTCGATGGAAACATCTACCCACTTCCTCAAGAGACTAGCCCTCGCTCAGGGGGCCTTTGCCCTTATCAGGCAACTCTCTCCTCCTGGCATAGGTATTGTCCCCTACCTGAGCTGCAGACTGGCCATGGGCCTGCTGCTACTGATCCTCACCTACGAAGTTGACCTCCTCGTCCCCAACGCTGCGATGATGGGTAAGATGGAGGCCTTTTGGAGCAAGGTCCAACGATGGGTCACTAACTGCTTCTCATCGACTCCTGTGTCTATCATTCCCTGTGAGGCTTGCCTCCCCCCTCTCAACTCGCTCCTCCCCCATTGCAGCAGGATGGCCGCACTATGGTTGGCCTGCTCCCCTCCCGAGATCAATCCAGCTGCAGCCCGGCTGGCCCCATCATTTCCATCCTACTCCAATTTTAGGGCAGGGGACTCTTCCCGCTACCTCCTTCGTGGCATTAGAGCCAACTACATCCCCCTCCGCTGGAACCATCCAAGGCCCATACCCGCCGTCCGCTCTCACCTCCAAATCGATGCAATGTGCTACCTCTTGGTTAAGGTGGCACCGGATGGGTTCAAACTCCCACAGATAAACTCACACCTCCTACGGGGCACTATTTTAGCCCCCCCTCCTCTGATCCCAGGTGCTGTCTCCTACAAATTGATGAAGGAGGAGTGCAGAAAGGACCTTCTCAATGATTGGACATTCCTGTCCCCACCCCCTCCTTACTACCATTACAAGCCGTACCTACGCCCGCATGCCTTCAGGGGTCTCGACCGCTTCACAGCTGGGCGTTTCCACCAAATGCGCGCTGGCAAGAGCAATCTTGCTGCGCAACCCTCATGGAACGACTCCGATCGCTCTCCCACCTGCCCTTCCTGCGACTCAGAGGACGAAACCTACAAGCATGAAATTCTCCACTGCCCCTCTAAGTCCCGAGAACGCCAGCTTTACCTTTCGAAGCTGTCTACAATGATCCATGGCTCTCCACTTTGGGCCGACCTGGAGATGATCCTTGGTCTTGTCTCATACATCCGCGCTACTCGCACAAAGTTCTCACCCACCTTACCAGCAGTTTTTGCTAATGCTGCCTCCTCCTCCTCCGACTATGACTCAGACTGAGCGGTTTAACTTTCCTTTTATATTCATATCTTTCCTCTCTGTTATGATTTCTTTAGGTATCATTTCATTCTATACTTGTTGAATTAGTCGCCATTGCTGGGCGCGGTGACGGTATGGTCACCACCAAGGGAGAACCTGTTTGGCCATCTCTCTCGCTTTGCACGGTTGGAATTAACGTTTCATTTATGCCATAGCTAGCACTCCATGCAGGTTCCTGTACGTTAACAGTGAATATATGATATAATCAAAAATTCAAAAAAAACCCTATAGTTGAAGGCATATGTGAGATAATCAAAAAAAAAATCAAAAACCCCATAGTTAAAGGCTTGGACTCCAAATCGGTATGGGCCGCCCACAGGATCGCTAGCCGGTGCCCCCTTGATCGATTCCCCTCCTTTCCCAACGCCACGACACCCGTCGAAGTCAACACCTCCCTCCCATATCACCTTTTTCATCCTAAAGACCCCCAATCCTCGCCATCTATCCTGCCACTGTTCACGGACTTCCTGCCACTTCAGAAACAGGAAGTCTCCCTCGCCTGCCGCAAGTCCTCCAACACCTCAGCCCCTGGGCCAAACCTGATCCTCTATGGCATATAGAAAAGAATCAATAACATCAACCCCTCCTTCCTCACCTCCCTCCTATGTCCCCTGCTGACCTATGGCTTGCACCCCTCCTCCCTTAAAAGAGCCAACGGCATTGTCCTCTCCAAGCCTGGCAAATCTGGTTACAACTCCCCCTCCCCCTTCCGAGATATTGTCCTCCTAGAAACTATATCCAAGATTCTGGAAAGGATAAAGGCAACCCGCCTTTCGCTAATGGCCCGCACCGTTGGGCTCATCCACCCAAACCAATGTGGCTTACTCCCAGGCCTCAGCACCTTTGACGCATGTGCAGCCCTCACTCACTAGGTCCGCCTGCTGCAACGCGCAGGCTTATAGACCTCTACGCTCTTCCTTGATATTAAGGGAGGCTTTGATAATATTTCCTCTACTTGTTTAGGTTCCCTACTTCGCGCCAAAGGCATATCTCCTTATACGGTTTCTTGGGTTCGTTCCTTTTTGACTGACCGCAAATACCTCCAGATTTTTCAGGGCCCCCCTAATGTTTTCTTGCCTGTTCAAGTGGCTGCCCCCCAGGGCTCTCCTATCTCTCCTTTGTTATTTAAAATTTATGTTTCCTCCCTGCACTTGTCTATCCTAAAGGGGATTATGTTTTCTTATGTTGATGATTTTACTGTCACTGTTGGGTCTGGGTCATACCAGAGGAACACACAGCTTCTTCAACACTACTACACCCGCCTCTGCAGGAAGGCCACACCACTTGGAGTCTCCTTCTCTATCCCCAAAACTGAACACATCCACTGGCGAACTCCGTGGATTAGCTCTCTCCACTTACTGGCCCCGGTCTCTCTCGCTGGGAGACTCTTCCACCCTGCTTCCATAATCCGATGGCTAGGATACCGGTTCTCACCCTCGATGGAATGCTCCACCCACTTCCTCAAGAGACTAGCCCTCGCTCAGGGGGCCTTCGGCCTCATCAGGCAACTCTCGCCTCCTGGCATAGGTATAGTTTCCTACCTGAACCGCAGACTAGCCATGGGCCTGCTGCTACCGATCCTCACCCACGGAGTTGACCTCCTCATCCCCAACGCTGCGATGATGGGTAAGATGGAGGTCTTTTGGAGTAAGATCCAACGATGGGTCACTAACTGCTTCTCATCGACCCCTGTATCTATCCATCCCTGTGAGGCTTGCCTCCCCCCTCTCAACTCCCTGCTCGCCCATCGTCGCAGGATAGCCGCACTACAGCTTCCCTGCTCCCCTCCCGAGATCAACTCAGCCGCAGCCCGGCTGCCCCTATCATTTCCATCCTTCTCCAACTTTAGGGCAGGGGACTCCTCCTGCCACCTCCGAGTGGCCTTAGGGCCAACTACATCCCCCTCAACTGGGACCAACTAAGGCCCTTACCTACCGTCCGCTCTCACCTCCCAATTGATGGAATGTGCTACCTATTGGTCAAGGTGGCACCGGACAGGTTCAAACCCCCACAGAAAAATGCACACCACCTACTGGGCACTGTTTTAGCCCCCCCTCTGTTAAGCACAAACGACTCCCTAGAGGATTACATGACCTTCCAGAAGGAACTGCATGAATCTGAACCTCCACAGCCAATTACCCACCTGAGGCCCTGGCGTTCGCCCTGGGAGTCGACACTGGCACCTTGTGTAGGTGCTCATGAACTAAGAAAAACGAGAAAATTGAGTACATCTTGTAACCCCGTATACCTCGTCACCGTCCGTCTGACCGAATGCTGTCCGCAGGGTATATGAGAGAGCCTCTCAGGCTACGTCTGAGAAGTGGAACGAAGCGATTCCGTCCAGAACTCGTGGAGTTACACCCAGATGAAGTCAAGAGAGCACGGGTAGTCCTAGATGGGTATGAATTCGCGATTATAGTAGGGTACTCTGATACACACCGAGAGTATGAGGACGCCCCCGTGATGCCTATAAGGTAAATGAACCTATCGGTACAAGTTGATAAGGAGAGGCAGTGAAGAGGATAAGGTATTGGCCCGATTGTGAACACTAGACATCCTGAAAGCCAACTGCATGGCCGGATAAGACGGCACGAAGCAGATTTGGCCAACTACCAAGCTGGCCCCTTGGAGTTCTAAGAAGTTATTGGTACGTTCCAAATGGGGCGGCCATATCTTAACAGCCGAAAGAAGGTTGACAACTCAGACTAAGGGGGTCCACACCCTCAGAGACTTCGGGAGCTCTGATCATACCATTAGCTGTGTGGGGGAAGGGAAAGTTTTCTGGGTCAAAGCGGGTTCGCTCTCATATTAAGAGACGAAGGTTGGGAAGAAAAATACCTGTTTATATGTAACCCAGTTGTAGTCCGCGAACACTCAGACGCGGGATATAAATATCGAACTGCCTCGCGAGTTTTAGCCATCATCAAGCAACGGAGAAGAGATCTTATCAAAATCATAAGTTTAACTCAAAATCTTTACCTACGAGCCTTCCTAGACAATATCCGTTTAGGATGAAAGATTAAAGCCTAGCCCGATTCGCGTGCCCCTAGAATCGGCTACCCTTAACAGTATATTGATATTTCTCCTTGTTACCAAGGCTCTTTACATGACTATTGGACACCTCCAAGTCATACCTCAGGAATCACATAACCTCATAGCTGATTCCACATTCCTCGACGAGCTTCTACTCGAACCACGTCCCTCAAAATACATCTTCTCTTTCGAAGAAATACTTGAAAACTCCCTCTCGGAGATCCAATTCTATATACCTCAGGAACCCTCCTGGTTCACCGACCCCTTACTCATCCCTACCGAATCAGATTGCCAAGAAATCTACGTACACTTTTACGGTCCCACCTTCCTGTGGAAACCGTTCCAAGACTACGATACTGAAGAAGAAGGAACCTCCAGTTCTATCAGCTTTACCTCCCCCTCCTTGACTCCATCTATTTGGAGACTAGGAAAACATCCAGAGTCCCAATAAAAACGAGATGGCCCGACAATTGACTGTCGACACAGACACAGCCATGTTGGACATAGAAGAAGTCTCTCTAGTTGGAAGCGATCATGCACCTTGGCGCTCTAGGTCACCTTTGGCGCTCCACCACCTCTCACAGCCAAGTGGAGTCAGGAAATCGGCCCCTGGAACTCGATCAAGCACTCCCCATCCCCCCGACGCCAGAAATTCAGCTATGGAAAGATTAGCAGAACGTATAGGACAGGCAATGAGCTACTTCGACCGTACCCTCCAGGAATCGCTTGATATGCAATATTTGGCATACTGTGAGCTATCTGGTCAAGCTCAGGATCAGGCAAAACAACTTCAACACCATGCTCAACGGATAACCCGTGGGGAACAGATCATTGGCGAAGAATTGAAACAGATCAATTCTGGACTTGAAATGTTAGGAAGAGAAACCGCCGCACTTCAAGATGCAACCACAAAACTGTAGGAGGCAAAGTTGCGGGCGCGGGAAGAACGGGCTGAACACCATGAAGCGGTAAGTACCCAACTTCATGCTAACATTGGGGCAACAGGACAAGAGTCGCTGGATCGAGACCGCCAGCTAGAACAGGCTTTGGCTAGGCAAAAAGCAGAACTCCTCCAAAGACAAGTGGCCGCACAAAAAGAACATGAGTGGACCAGAGAGGAGTTACGAGAACTGCACCAACGCCTTGAACAAGAGCGGTCAGAAAGGGAGGCCTATGTGATCAGGTAGAATGCTGCATCCGAGCAACTAAATCGAATGTTGACTCGGATGAATGAAACTTTGGTGTAACTACAAGTTGCGAGGAACCCACCAAGTGTGTGGGAAACAGTGGCACCACAGGCAGTGGAAAACCCGGGCTTGGAAAGACTAACCACAGTCGATGGTGGAGAAGAGTTCCGGTTTATTCCCTGAAGAGACAAAGGGGAGGCAATGGATCGAGGTGATGGAAACGGAAATGGCTGAAAGGAACCACCCCCGCCTCCTATGGCGAATGCACCCAACCCGGGAAACGATGACCCAGGCTCAGAAGACGAAGGTGGCCCATCTCGACGAGGTGGCGTGCTATCACGAAGGCCTTTGCCAAATCAAAAGTTTGAATCAGGGGCTGATGGATGGGTCGACCGACTGGGGCAAGAATTGTCAAGAACCAATCGCTGACAAGCGGATCCACTGTTCAAATTCGAAAATAAGCCTACTCAGGATGTACGAGTATGGCTAATAAATGGCGTGGACTACTATGGGAGAAACCCATGGCAATAGGAAAATGACGAAGAACGCATCAAGTATGCGTTAGGAAGAATGGAAGGGACCGAGGTGGCCCCTTTCTCAATAACATATTGAGAGAAAAAGACTGGGGACCTTGGGTTCCCCAAACATGAGGGTTATGATTTCTGGGTGACTTGCCAGGCCGAAGTTATAGAACGATTCTCGGTATTGCGCAAGGCACGAAAAGCCTTAGCCGAAATGGAGAAGGTTAGGTACACAGGGGACATAGAGAAGTATCTCCTAACCATAGAAAACTACAACATGGAGGCAGAAGTATCCGGCATCGCTTGGAGAACCATCATTCAGCGGCAACTTCCTATCGAGGCCATGCATACACTATCACATGAACATTATGACTTGGATAGCGAATGGATCAAGGCAGTCCACAGGGTCACCAAAGCGGAAGAATCGTTGAAGGAACAACAAGGGCTATTCAGAAAAAACGACCAGGGAAAAAGTGACTCCCAGAGAAGAAAACGGGAGGAGGAATCCAAACCTAGCAAAACCACTGCTGGGAATAAAAAAGCGGAAAACCTATACGGCAGCAGAAAAAGCAGCCTACAAATTGAAAAAACAAGCAGATAAAGGGAAAAATGCCACTGCTGACGGAAAGGTTGAGCACACAAATTGGATTGAAGCTCATAAAGGAATCCCTAAGGATAAAATTGAAGAACGAAAAAAGGCCAACCAATGCACTCGTTGCACGTGGGCAAACCATACTTGGAAATTCAGGAGAAAACAGGCACAGGTATCGGTTATAGGGCAGAAACGGGGATATTTCAAACCCCAATATCGACGACCCCAGATAACAAAGGGGCAACCAGAATCTACGACAAGGATGAACCAAGTCAACCAGCCCAGAATTTGGGAACTGGACGACATGGATGAAACATAAAGAAGGTTTTCGGGCACCGGCAGCGACGGCGACCGGGTACTCGGTAATGGATCCCTTACCGAAACCGATATCACGAAGGGGGTTCGACCTCTGCAAGGTCCTACTAGCTGGTATTCCGTGCTTCTCCATGGGAAACTCAAAACGAAAGCGAGAGTCACGAAAAGCAATCCAGACCTACGGGAGTATCGCAGACCTAAGAATGACAGGCGAGCAAGAAGCAATTAACTTGGACGGCTGCTCGTGGTAGTCCGTGACTAACTCTGGGAACCTGAAACTCAAACAGAAGGAAGCGGAGCGCCACATTTGATGTATATCGGACCTCAGTACGGAAGACGGTCAACTAAACCCGCATCCTTATAAAGCCCTAAATCCTTACAAGAGATCCATGGCAGAGCGGACAGACCAGTGCTGACTAGGGACTTCTTTAGAATGACAAGGGGAAATCAGTCTAGCCTGGATCGTGAAATGCCTTCCAGGAACAAAATATAATACAGGTCGGCTGGACAACGGAATAGTTGGTGAAATGGAACAGGATCCCGGACATCAAGAAAAATGAAGCGGAAGAGAATGAGTAACTACAGCTACCTAGTCCACAGGCTAAATGGAGCAGGGTAAATCTGTCCCGAACGTGGACTCGGGCTTTGTGGACAGGATAGGCACGATAGACCCATGGATTAAATGAGGCGATGCGTGAAGAATCCGAGGAGCCCAAATACGCTGATGTAGTCGAAACGATACGAGTGCGGCTCCATTGAAGACAAAAGCGGGGGCAGAGAAGGGCAAATGGCAGGTGTATGGGACCCCTTCGGCAAGGGGTAAAGACCGCTAGTAGTGGGCGGCCCAGTACACCAAAGACAGAGATTTTAGTTTGTCTGAGGAGGCTTAAATAGCAGAAACCGTGCGGGCATGGTAACAAACACCCTAAGTTATCACAACAACGAAAATGTCATACAAAAGACCTGCACAGGCCCCTAGCGGCCCTAATAAAAGAAATATAACCGCAGCACATGACCCGCCTTATTATTCATGACCAGAAGGTAGGGCAAGCATTGAAGCAAATAGAAAACGGATCCCGATCCGTGTTTTATTAGACTCAGGGTCTAATATATTCCTAATTAACCGAAAAATGGTTAATAAACATCGCTTACCATACCACACCCGCACAAATAGCTTGGTCATTTACACCTTTGAAGGAACCACAGCAGCAAATGGGGGAAAACACTACACACATCCGATTCTCTTAGAGATTGGAAGCAATGCACACCGATCTCACATTTCTTGTGAAATTGCCAATGATGACAAATACGACCTAATCATCCCCTTTGGATGTTAGCATACAGAACATCCCATAAGGCACATTGAGGATGCGCAAAAATGGACATTTAAAGAGGAAAACTGCCAAAGTCATGTTAATGATGAAGGCATAGACTTGACATTTGAATGGGACGAAACCGTGGCATACAACCGTGAAGCACGATACATTGCAAGAATCGAAATAGCACCCACTCCAGAGTCAAAGAACATTCTGCAAATACCTCAGGAATACTATGAATTCAAGAGGGTTTTCGCACCAGAAATGGCAGAGAAACCAGCCGGAAGAAGAACGTTTGACCACGCCATTGACTTGATACCCGGCGCGGTACCGCCATGGGGCCCGATATATCCTATGTCTGCCCACCAGCTGGATTTGCCTAGCAAATACCTGCAGAAAATACAGGATCAAGGGAAAATTGTGGAAAGCAAATCTCCTGCTGGGGCTCCGATCTTATTTATCCCTAAACCTGATGGCTCAATTTGGCTATGTCTGGACTACCGGCAGTTGAATAGGCTAACGGTAGCCAACAAATACCCGCTACCCCTAATGAGCAAGTTCCGGGACCGCGTGGCAGGGGCTCAAATATTCATTAAGCTCGACTTAAAAGATGGATATTACCTCCTAAGAATAAAGGAAGGAGATGAGTGGAAAACTGCTTTCCGGACCCGATATGGCCACTTTGAATACAAAGTAATGCCATTCGGACTTGTAAACGCGCCAGCCACATTCTAAGCCATGATGAACAAAATTCTTCGCGAATTCTTAGATCATGGAGTGGTGCTCTACCTAGACGACATCCTATTTTACTCCAAGACAGCGAAAGAACACATTGACTTGGTCAAAAAGGTACTCTCTCGCTTGGAGGAGTATGATTTAGCGGTATCGACCACCAAGTCAGTTTTTCATGTCGATACAGTGGAATTTTTGGGGTATATTGTGGCAATTGATGGAGTCACCATGAGTGAAAGAAAGGTCGAAAGCATAAAAAATTGGAAGGCACCAAGGTCGGTTATGGAGGTGCAAATAATTATTGGCTTTGCCAATTTTACCGACGTTTCATTAAGGATTTCTCTAAAATCTGCAAACCAATAACCGAAACGTTGAAGGGCGACCCCAGAAAATTCAGCTTGGGGCCGGAACAAGACGGGGCATTGGAAGAACTTAAGAAACGATTCATCTCCGCTCCATTAATCTATCATTTCTACCCTGACAGAGAAACAATTGTGGAAACGGATGCTAGTGATTAGGCGCTAGGATGTGCCCTCTACCAGTTTAAAGACAAAAGATACACCCGGTGGCTTTCCACTCACGAAAGCTGAGGCCAGCAGAGCGAAATTATGAGATCCATGACAAGGAACTGTTGACGATTCTGGACACATTTAAAGAGTGGAAACAGTACCTGGTCGGAAATGATAAACCAGTTACGGTGTACACTGATCACCAGAATCTACAGAACTTCCTCACAACTAAGGTATGGAATCCACGGCAAATACGATGGGCTCAGCAATTAGCGAACTACAATTTCAAAATTGTCTACCGACCAGGAAAACAAGGCGGAATGCCAGATCCACTAAGCCGACGGCCGGAGTACCGTCCTGAGGAGGGAGCTGAGCATAGCGAACAGTCAATACTCAAGCCTTCTCACTTCCAAATCACACTGGTACAATTAAATCAGCCAGAAAGGGAGGAAAGAATAATTGGCACTGAGTCTACTGATTTCTTATGTATAAAATTGCTAACTCTAAAAGCACGAAGTCCTACAAAAGGGTCCCGACAAGCAGCCGGTCACGACCTGTACGCACTAGAAGACTTTATAATTCCGGCCAAAGGACAAAGGATGGTGGAAACTGAAATTTCTGTCGGATTACCAAAAGGAACATATGCCCGATTGGTACCACACAGTGGAATGGCCGCCAAATATGGGATCAGCATTGGAGTAGGAGTAATAGACGCTGATTACAGCGGAGAAGTCAAAGTTATGATAATGAACCAAGGAAACCAAGATTGCCAGGTTCGCAAAGGGGACCGTATGGAACAAATGATAATTGAGAACATACACACGGCGGAAGTGATAGAAGTGGACATTCTAGCAGAAATTGCAAGGGGCAAAGGCGGATTTGGAAGTACGGATGTATCACCCAGACGATCAGCTGCAACAAAGTGTTAAGGGTAGCCGATTCTAAGGTCAAGCGAATCAGGCTAGGCTTAAGAAATCAAGTCGTAGAAGGAGATTGTCTAGGAAGGCTCAAGATTTCAAGGTAGAACGTATGATATTGATAAGATCTCTTCTCCGTTGCTTGATGCTCTATCTAAGACTGGGGACTGCCCAGGGATTTATACCCTGCGACCTTGTTCCCACGGCTTTACAACTATGAAGATATCTTCTCTATG
>QFET01004833.1:0-14097 GCA_003316355.1 Tuber calosporum | reverse complement strand
CTTCAACAATGCCAGCATCGCCATTGAACGTTTCCATCAGCAGTACCCAAGAAAACCCGGAGTGGGTTACAGTCAAAATCGAACCCACAAGGCAAGACCCAACGCCATTGGGTCCAGACGAAGGCTGTGGCGATAGCCTCAGGGCTACTACCCCTACCAGCCCGCCATACGCTACTCAGGAAGAAAGGGAAAAGCAGGCAGCACACAACGCTCTTTCGTGGACTGCCTGTTACGATGATTCCTGTAACACTCATTTATGCGACAAGGAAGGAAGCAATTTGTTTCCACGACAGCCCAAGTTGCGCAAACCGCAACAACGACACAAGGAGACATCCTGGAAACACGGTTTCAAGGACACTTGTCGTACTTACAGACACGACAAAATCTATGCTGGGTTTTACCCAAGACGAACCGGGGAAGCGGCACCCCTTACGGAAAACGAAGCACGCATTAGGAAAAGAAAAACAACTGTGAGGACACAGTTGAAGGGAGAGGGGGGTGAAAAAAGCGAAATTGAGACGATCCCCGACGAAGAGATTTTACAACGACTGTTGCAAGGGCTACGAGACCAGCTTGACACCGCCGAAGCCACAATCGAGGCCCAAAGAACTGATATGCGGACATATCAGAGAATGATTGATGACCGGGACTAAACTATTACGGCGGCACACACCACCTTAGAGGAAGTCCGGAGGAACTACCAGTCGGCCGAACTTCAAGTTCGGAAATTGAGAAAGGATCTGCACAGGTTTGGACAAAGCCTGACGAAGATGGGACGTTAAGCCTGAAGGGACTCAGGCTTAAGGGAGAGGGGAGCTAATGTCACAATTGGTGACTAAGCAAGGCAGAATTTTGCATGACTCATAGTTATGAGTCACAAGGTTGTTATATTTCGCACTATGACTCATTAGAAGTCATGGGATTTCACATGATGCACACTTGTGCAAACATTGTTATGTTGTGATTGGTTGATCGTGCGCATGACTCACATTTGTGAGTCATATGATGTAATGATTTTCGCATATGACTCATACTATGAGTCATGGGTTTCGCGCATGTGACCACTTTAGGGCACATGACATATTATATGAGTTATGATTGGTTGGCGCGCGGCGCAGTTGACTCAGAGGAGTCAACTGATGGATTTCATACTAGACTCACTATGAGTCATAGAGGTCATGTGACTCACAGGTATGAGTCACTAGGGTTAAGGTTGAGGGAAGAGTGCCTATATAAGGACCTCTAGGCGACCTGTAGTTAGGACTCTTCACGCAACCATCTAAGTTCTTTCCTATACAATTACTTTACCTCTTTACCGTTCCATTCCCTATTGGCGTTGTGCGATAGGAACCATAGGGTTCACCTATCAAGACAACGTAGGCATAGGCCTAAGAGCAATAGTGGAACTCCGCCTAGTACTACACGTTGCAATAGTACTCCTACCCAGTTGGCTGAGATTAGCGCCACGCCCCATACCGGACTACAACAACGGCCCGGTCATATTCATCCAACCTAAAGAGAAGTAGTTACCTGTTGCAGAACCAGCTTACCGCATAGGATCGTAACAAGCGTGGTGACTGATCCTTCAGGGACAGTAGTAGGTTGCTTGTTGAGCTGGCATAGGTGGCATCTGCGGACATAGTCTTTAAAATCGTTTCTCATAGAGAGCCAGTAGAAGTGTCTTGAAGCATATTCAAAACATTTCTGCCAACCCATATGTGCCATTTGTTCATAGGTAATGCGCACAAATTCGCTTCTGATGTTAGCACCTTGATAGCTTGCTTCATAGGGGACATAAGGATAGTCTCTACTGTGATCCTTCCCCTTTCTGACGAGAACTCTATCATATAAGAGCCAGTGAGGGTGGTTGATAGCCTTGGTAACTACCTCAACGAGAGGGTCATTCTGGGTAGCATTTTGAATACTGGAGTACCACTTTCCTTTTAGGTAGTTGGTAAGCTGAAAAGCGCGAAGGTCAAGCTGTGAAGAGGGCTGATCAAAGAAGCAGTCCTCATAATCGACAGGAGCTTCTGGGGTAGGTAGGTCCCATCCTTGGTCGATATCCGGTATTTCTCTTTCTTATCCTTTATCAATAACCCTATGAAAAACTGGGTAGCCATCATCATCGTGGAGGGGAGGTGGAACAGCCCATCTGTGTTCTGCTCTGCGCTTGGGATGATGAGGGGAGACAAAGTTGGAGGAAGAGTAGAGAGGCAAGGGTCCTGGAATATTGCCAGATCCTGAGGGAAAGTATCCTGTATTCTTTCCATTTATGTGAGTTTGACATTCGTCCCAGACACAGGCAGTCCAGTGCATGGCTCTGTGTCTATTAGATTCAAGAAATCGGTCCAGTTGATTGACTGGGGGTCGAGGAGGGATTGGTGTGGCCTGAGGGTCAGGTTCAGTAGGTGTGCTGCTGGGGGCGATATTTCCGGAGGTGGTGACTGCAAGGGATTCCAATTGGGTGCTAGAATCATGGATTCGTTTAAAGCAGTTGGTGATAGCATCTGGATGCAGTGGTTGGTCCATATCTCCTGGAGTATTGCTAATTCTTGCCGCAAGGCCTGACAGTTGAGCTTTAGCTCGCTCAATAAGTACTATCACCTGGGATGGCTCTTGAGGGTTGCTGAGATAGGAGGAGGTCTCGACGATTTCACAACCTTGTATCGCATTGATTGCAAGCTCGTGGGTATCTGCTGATTTGTCCATGGTTTGTTCAACAGAATCTGAGTAGCGACTCGCTTCTTGGGAGCAGGAGGGGTTTGAGCTGGTGCCATTATGTGAGTTCCACATGGAGTGGTGTTCAGGGGTAAGAATGCGAGAGGGTACTTGAAGAGTGAGGGCAGAAGAAGGGTCTGAGGCATGGGCGATGTTGAGGTAGTGTCTTGATAGACTGTTCATGGCGGAGGAGGGGGTTTTTATAGGCTTCTTCTCTGTAGGGTCATAGAGTATTTGGTCTTCTTCAGCTGGGGTGTCTTCATAGATTCTTGATAGTGCATCTGCAAGGACATTGTCTTTGCCAGGTCTGTGTTTGATATCGAACTCATAAGATTGCAGGAACATGCGCCATCTAGTTTGGCGGTAAGGTAGGTCAGTCTGCTTGAGGAAAAAGGATAATACCTTGTTGTCAGACACAACAGTGAACTTAGTGCCATATAGAATCGGATGGAATGCCTCAATGGCATCCACAATCGCTAAAAGTTCCAATTCATGGACAGGGTAGTGCAGCTGACTTGTTGCAAACTTTCTGCTGTGGAATGCGGCAGGGTATGCTTTCTCAGGGGAGGGTCCTAGGCCAACCCATGCTCCTGATCCAACCTTAGAGGCGTCAGTATTGAGGTATATTGGATCAGCGGATGTCTCATAGGAGATGGGGCGGAGCGGAATAGTCTCCTTAGCCAGGCGCTTAACCTTTTTGAAGGCTTCTTCATGCAGGGGTAGCCATTCAAACACATCTTGGGAAATTATGTCCGAGAGGGGGGTAGTGGTTGAGGCAAGGTGTGGAAGGAACTGTGCATGATATATCACATCTCCAATAAAGGTCTGAACCTCCTTTTTCGATTTTGGTGTAAGCCAGTCTTGGATATATCGAATTTTTTCAGGGTTTGCAGGAATTGCTTTCTCATCTATAACATTTCCAAGGAGTGCGAGCTTGGTAGCGAAGAATTTGCACTTGGCTGGCGATGCTTTGATTTGATGCTGTTTCAGTCTTCCCAAGACTGATCTGATGTGCGAAATATGGTCCTCAACTGTTTCTGAATAGATGGTAATATCATCCATGTATGCCCAAACGAATTTTCCAATAAATCCATCTAGGACAAACTCTATAACTCTCATAGCTGTAGCAGGGGCGTTGGCATCTCCTTGTAGCATAACTCTGCATGCAAAGGATCCAAAAGGTGTCTTGAAGGTGTTGTATTTCTCATCGCTGGGGAGAACTCGAATGTGAAAGTACTAGTTTGCTAGGTCAATGGTGGATCTGAACTTTGCTTTGGCAACAGTTCGGAGTATAATGGCTTGGTTGGGAATTGCTCTATGGTCCTTGATAGTAATATCATTCCTGGGTACAAGGTCTACAAGCAGTCTGATTTCGCCATTGGGTTTCAGCTTTGGGAATATGTTGACTGGGTTGTGTGCCTCGCTTGGGTAAATGATTCCTTTCGCATTTCAGTCCTCGATCAATTCTCTGTATTCTGGCATGATCTTGTCAGAAAATGTGAAGAATCTAGGATTATATTCCGAAATTGTGTCTTTCAGCTGGATGTGGTGGTTAACATCTCTCAAGGGTGGTAATTCCGCTGTCTTCTTGCCAGGGAATACTGTAGGAAACTCGGAAATGAAGTCAGGGGCATCTGCTTCATTCATTGCTGAAAATCGTGCATGGGTTGCTTTCTTGCAGGTCAAGGTGATTCTCTTGTCAGGGATGGTGATAATAGATTTTCCGCAATCTATAACAGCATGGTGTGCAGTAAGGTAAGGCATTCCTAGGAAGATATCGTAGTTGTCCAGGGAACAGACTAGGGCTTCAGAGATATCGCCGCTTTCTTTGTCAATCTGTATGACAGGCTTTGCAACATAGTTGATTGCTGAGTGTGATCCTTTAACTGCCATCTTCAGGTTGATAGGGGTCTCGAGGTCTCTGGTATGGATTTGGTGGTGGTGACAAACTTTCCTGATATTAAATTGTCTCCAGTGGTTCCTGTATCGAATAGTGCCTTTGCTTTGTGGCCATTGACTGTGATGTATGCTTGGAAGGCTTGGGATTGAGTTCCACTAGGTCCTGCATAGTTTGTGGTAACTGTGACTGATTCCTTCATATGGGGATCGTCTTCCTGGGTGTGGTATGTTCTCCTGACATTCTGAGGTCTCCTGGTTCCTCCAGGGCCCCCATTTCCTTGCTGCAGGGTGCTTCTATGCTTCTTCTTCTCAAAGCAGTTATCGGACTAGTGTCCATGTTTTCCACAATAGTAACAGTCATTATCTCTTCTGCGCCGATCCTTCTCAGCCTGGGATACTCTTGGATGCTGAGAGGTATTGTTGTTGAACCTTAGTTGATTTCACTGGGTGTTGTTCTGGGGGCGCTTGGGTGCTTGTTGGGAAACTGCATTAGAGGTTGCATATCCTTGACGATTTCCATAGAGTCCTGTAGAGTGGGCAATTACATCTCGCTTTTCCGCTATCTCCACTAGTTGGTCAAAGGAGGTATCTGAAGTGATATGTGGCTTCACTTCTCGCTTGAGTTTGATATCCATGGCATCTAGGAGTCTCTGCTTTGCTCAAGAGTCCGAAATTGTTCCTGGGGAGAGCCAGTCTCTGAAGGTTTCAAGTCTGATTACAGTATCGGTAATCTGTGCTGTTTTTCCGCCCGTAGTTTGCTTGATTTGTAGCCTCTGTTCATAGATGGTATCAGTGGATGTGGAAGGAAGGAAGTAGGCCTCGGATTTCTGTTTGAGTCCTGCAACGGTGTGGTCTCCTTGGGAAGCTTCATATTGGGTAAATTTATCGAGGGCTTTCTCTCTGCAATAGGCTCCATAGTATTGCAGGGCTTCAGGGGCATCGTCAGTTATGCCAAAGCTGGCGATGTATCGATGGACTGTGTTGAACCATGAGTTGATTCTCAATGGGTCTCGATCTTTTCCTTATCCTGTGAATGTAAATAGTGCTGGCCATTTTGGACGATTATTTCCCTCTGGGGGGACTGATATGGCGATGGGTGTAGGGCTTGAATTGCTTGGTGGTCTTGGTGGACTAGGTGGTCTTAGTGGACTAGGTAAATCGTCTGATGCAGGGCTTGGTTCTCTTGGTTATCTTGGTAGACTTGGTGGTCTATGTGGCAAAGCTGGGGGTGCAGGTCCTGGAGCGTCCTCTGGACCAGAATCTGATTCTGATTCTCAGCTTGGTTCTTTCTTGGATTGAACTTCTTGGTGGAGTTGTTCTTGGACTTGTTCTTGGACTTGGACTTGGTCTTGGACTTGGTCTGGAGCTTGGGCTAGGGCGTGGTCTTGGGCTTGGTCTTCTTCTTCGCTGCTGCTGCTATCTACTGAAGATAGTTCTGAGTCCTCAGATGGTGGTGCAGGTAGGGGTACTGGCGCTTGACTTTGGGCTCCTGAGGACGATGCTACTGATCCTCTAATGTAGTCTCTTCTGGTATCTCTAGGAAGCGAAATGGTTGCTAGCTAGGGTGAGCTGGTCTCACCAGGAGTCCGCTCAAGGCATTCTTGGAAACAGGGAGGTGTACTAGTACTGCAGAGTCAAGGTAGGCGAAGGGTGATCAGTCCTCTGCCGAAGATCAAAGGTATACTTGAGTCTAGGTCAAAAAATGTAACCTATTCCCAAGTATCTCGAGAATCCCAGAGGGACCCTGAAGATACTATTAGGATAGGTGGAGAAGCGTCGATGGATAGGTCTTCAATAGACAAGGTAAACGGTATGGAACTAATAGAGTGACCGTTCAACTTGTAGTATTAAAGATGATAGTCCTGTAAGGCTTGAGAGTCCGAATCCTTAAGGGATTGCAGGCTCTTTAAATACAAAAGATAGTAGCTGGGAAAACTAAAGAAAAGCACAAACATCCTGTCCATCAAACATACTAACAGAGGCAGCATACCAAGGTAACCATATTCCAAAAACAGAGGGTTAAAAGCGACAGGATGGAGCCAACAAAACAAGTAATGGAATCCAAACAGGAAGGAACAAGAGATCACTACTACTATACAAATCCAGTAGGTATAGCAGGAGGATAGCGATACCTAAATGGGTAGAAGCAAGGAGGGGTAGTGATAAGCGAAACAATCAAAGAATAACGAGTTAGGAAGTCATAACCAAGTAGGAAGGGACAACCAAATAGTAGTGCTTATCAGGTATAAACCCAAATAAGTAATAACCAACATCAGGTCAGTAGTAATAGTAGAAACATAATAGGATTCCGTTACACTGACGATGTTAAATTTAACAGTTTCAAATCACCCTTTGTGGGTTTCGTCAGCAAGGTTATGTTACAAGGAGACATGAATGCACCAGCAACATTCATGAGGATCATGTCAGATCTACTCGCCGACTACCTAGGAGAATTCGTGTGGGTGTACATTGACGATATACTCATATTCTCCGATACAGAGTCCGACCACTTGAAACACCTTAAAGCAGTTTGTGACAAGTTGGAAAAAGCAGAGTTCTTTGTGAGTGGAAAGAAGTCAGACTTCTTCGCTAAAGAATTACAAGTTCTAGGCCACGTTATCGATGACAAGGGGCTTAGAGCATCACCTGAAAAGATCAGGAGGATTGAGGAGTGGGAAACACCGAAGAATAAGAAACAACTTCAGGAGTGCCTAGGATTGGTAAACTACATTAGCCAATTCCTACCACACATTGCTACTATAACAGCACCCTTGACGGATCTTACCGGAATTGAGGAGTTTGTCTGTACACCTATACATGATCAATGCATCAAGAATGTGAAGGAAATCGCCAAACAGAATCAGGTCATGAGACCAATCAACCACACCTCAGGACAAATGATATGGCTCATTACGGATGCCTCTGACTCAGGGGTAGGAGCTTGGGTAGGACAAGAAGACACACCTGACACGGCGAGGCCTGCGGCATTGCACAGTAGGAAATTCAACCACTCACAAATGAATTACGGAACTACCGATAAGGAGGCACTTGCAATTATGGATGCCTTAACCTCCTTCGATCATATTCTTGCAGGGTATGAATTTACAATTATAACCGACCACCAAGCATTAGTGACCCTGAAGACAGCCAAGAACCCCTCACGCAAGCAGCTGAGGTGGAGAACCCACTTTGGAAATTACGAGGCAAAGATATGTTATAGGCCTGGAAAGGGAAACTATTTAGCTGACGCTCTTTCCTGTCTTTATGAGCAATTTGATCCAGAACCAAACTATGCTCAATACCCTACCAACGAAGAAGATTCAAACCATCATAACATAGCTTGTACATCCTGAAATATATCACCCTTCGAACCACTTCCTGTTGAAGAACCACCTTTATCGGATAACTCAGATTGCTCTATTAGGTCTGGAAACGATTGGGGAGACAGAGTCACCATAGAAATTAGGGATGATGAGAGGTTCCCTGTCAGAGCCTATGCGAAACTAGCGCCCATCCTCATTGAAGAAGTATTGGAATGGGAAGTTGAACAAGTGTTAGACTACCATCAGCACTATGGACGTGACCAGTTCCCTATTAAGTGGAATGGTTATGCAGATTCTGAGAGCAGCTGAGACCCTGTCGAAGGATTGGAGAACGCTAGGAACCTTATTCAGGAATGGTGGACCGATAACTGTCCCCGCGACGAGTTTCCTATTATTACTGGATATCTCGAGATCGGATTCACGCCAAAGACACCAGTATACGGGGAGTTTGCAGATGAAGCAAAGGTGGAGGATGGATTTTGGAAACCCTACTTGGAGAGCGACTATGACGACTCTGGAGTCTCTGATCATGGCGAGGTTATCAAAACATGGTTTTGATTAGGATTTGATGTTTGGAAATTTGTTTTTTGGGTTTTTGTTTTTGGAAACAGTTGTTTTATTTGTGGGGTGTAACCCGTATTGCTTACTATTATTAAGGCTAACAAGGCTAACAGAAACTAGCAGAGCTAGTAAGGGGATAGTTTGTTTTATTATTGGTTTCAAGTACCGATTGATACTTAGTTCGTTTTGTTATTGGTTTCAAGTATGTTTGATACTTAGTTTATTTTATGTTGGGTTTCAAGTATGAGGCTGATACCTGATATGTTTTATGTTTTGTTTCATGTATCGGGATGCTAGATATTTTGTTGGCAGTACCGTTTAGGTCCATGAGGTATTTATTTGATTGGAGGACTTTACAAGCGGAGCTTGGTTATGTCCGTTGATTGGAAATCAAATGGAAGAAGATGGAAAGCTTTGGAAAAGCGAGATCATGTAAATAAAGACTGCCCCTCTGTAGCTTAGACTGGGCAGACTTCGACAGACAGAGTTTTCAATATACTTGGTTGAGCAGTTACTTCTTTTCAGTTCGCACGAAACCACAGCAAGTAAGTCTAGGACTTAGCGAAGCTGGCGATATAGTAATCGACGGCTGTTTGACAACCTATCGAGATCTCCGGTAGCTATCACTCACTTGAAGTCCCTACAGTTTGGGATCTGAGTTCGTTATCGTTATACCTAACCGAGACGCATCCCTGGAGTGCCTGTTACACCCAGGGAGGTGTTACAGGTTTTCCCACAACACTGCCTCTATCCTACCGCCAGTATACAGGACCTGTACCTTACCTTGGAACTCCTGGGGCAGAATCCAAGAGATCCTCTAAAGCGTAGAGTAATCAGTGCGCCGGAATCTAGAGATTCCGGTAGGGATATCAAATATAAAAGAAATCAAATCAAAGGAATGTAATCTGACAAAGGAACGGCTAACGAGAGTGGTAATAGAGGTACTGGAAAATGTACACTTGTTACATTCTACAAATCTGAACAAAACGTATCTTCTCCAAAGGCCATAGGCCTCATCGCCGCTCTCCCAAGGCCAGAGCATAGAATCATCATCAGTGTTGAAGTAGCTATCATCTGAGCCTGCAGAATCATATTTTTCATCGTTATAAAGCTACCAGAAATCGTTGGGTACTATGGTTCTGGGGCAAGGGATTATAGAGACCTCCATAGGCTCCCAAAAGGTCCTGACATAGTGGGAGGTGATTTTAGGCATCGGTTCTGTGCGGTGGCTTTCTTTCCAATATTCAGCTATTATTTCTATTGAGTTCTCCAGGTTCTCGATAGGTTCACAATTGTCATCTGTCCTTTTATAGTCTCTCCAGTGTACCAGGAACTCGACTCAGTTGTTCTGTAGGTGATAATCCAGTATCTCCTCTGCGTCCCATTCTTCTGCATTATTGATGAGAATAGGGGCCGGCCTATGCATCGTCCTGGAAGCAAAGCTATTAGGATCGTTCTCATGGTATACCTTGGGGCATTAGATGTGAAAGTATGGCTTCTGGCACTCCATTCTCTTTGGCAATTTAAGCTTGTTGTTATTGCTACTAGAGTGATACTCTAGGACCTTAAACGGTCCAAACCAGTGA
This sequence comes from Tuber calosporum, assembly GCA_003316355.1. Classification (NCBI taxonomy): domain Eukaryota; kingdom Fungi; phylum Ascomycota; class Pezizomycetes; order Pezizales; family Tuberaceae; genus Tuber; species Tuber calosporum. The sequence continues at coordinate 4,010 of QFET01004833.1, read as the reverse complement.
GGCTCTAGCTTCTTGGATCGTCCAGGAGTGGAGGTGTAAGGGCGTCCTCTAACAATGACTCTGGTGCCAATGTTGAATGGTCTTGTATAGTGGTGTCTCTTTTTATCTGCTTGCACAGTCTGCCGGAATGTGGCATGCTTTCTGGCCAAATCAATTTTCAGCCTGGTGGCTTCATGGCCATTCAAGAACTCTTCCACTGCTGGTACTTTGCTGGCGGATCTGACGATAGGATTTAAGAGCTTCCAAGGGCGTCCATAGAGTGCTTGGTATGGAGATATTCCTAAAGATTCATGGGGGGCGCCATTCATGGCTGCTGCTATCCCTGTGAGGGTATTGGACTAGTTATTCTGTGTTGAGTTGATCAAGTTCCTCATCATCTGTTTGGGGGTGCGGGTCCGGTGCTCTACCTGGCCATTGGTTTGGTAGTGGTATTGAGTTACCATCCAGACCTGGATTCCCATTGACTTCATTATCTGAGACCAGAACTTGGAGGTAAAGCAGGAGTCTTGGTCCAGTATTATGCTTAGGGAATGTCCATGAACATCAAATATCGTCTTCTGGAGCGAGCAGAACTCTTTTTCGGACCTGGCAGAGTCCTGCAGTTGTATGAGATAAGTGTAGGAGGTAAAGCAATCGATAATAACTATGATAGTTCTGTGGTTGTTTGATTTGTGGAAAGGGCCAGCGAAATCGATGGCAAGAGATTGGTAGGCCTTGTCAGGTGCTGGCAGGGCTAGAGATTTACCTGCCGGAAGTGTGGTGATTGCCTTGTTGATTTGGCATTGATTACAAGAGCGGCTGTAGGGTATAAAGTCCTGGCGCATCTGAGGCCACCAGAAGAAACAAGCGACGTACTTGTAGGACTTGTGAGCTGAGAAATGTCCTAGGCCTTCATGAACTGTTTTAAGGATGAAATCCCTTAGGGATACTCCCCTTTCTAAGGGTCCCATAGGGATATAGATGTTGGAATAGCGGTTGGTATTGTTTGCTATCAGGAGGCCATCCTGGATTGAATAGTGAAGCTGGTCAGTTGTCTCCTGGACTCACCGTAAAAGAGGGTCATTCTGGAGAGCTTGAATGACAGCAGGGGCGAATTTTCCCATGAGGGATGAAAAGAGGGTACCAAGAAAGGTCTGGGCCTTGTCAGTTTCTGTAGAATTTCAGAAAGCTTCAGAATTACTATAGAGGGGCCTGGAAGCTGGCGAAGTAGGTGAAGCCGGAGGTGGGGAGGCTGGAGTTAACATAACTGCAAGTCTGATGTATTTGTTTCCTGGTAAGGGTAGGGATATAGAGCTATCGTTTGATAGAGGGGGGCTACTGTCCATTGAGGCATCTGATGTTGCTTTCGCTTTCTTTGCTTGCTTTCGCTTTTCAGGGTCCCTGGGGAAATATCCATTTGCTTCTTTGCTGTCTCTGTGTGTAATGCACTGGTCATCATAGCAGGCAGTCTAAGAGAGTACAGAATGGCTTTGTTCCTCTCTAGTCTGCTGAAGGATCAAGGTAGCTATGTCTCCCGAAGAGTTGCCTGCCTGGATGCTGCTATCGGTGCTGCTAGCGCTATTCTTGCGCTTTTGGTAGCGAGTGACTACATTGGCTGCCATCTCTTTGCTTGCTAGGTAGTCTGGGGAGCAGCGGCAGATAGATTCCTGAGTAGTAAGGGATGGAGTATGCTGTGTTTCTTCAATGGTTTCCATTTCACTGTCGGAATCTAGGCTATAGTATGAGGAAGAAGTGTAGTTAGTTTGAATATGATTGGAGTTGTGGTTCTGGAGATCTGAATTTTCGAAGGTGGGGTCCTGTAGTATTATATCTTCAGGTCCTGAATTGGTCCCAGGAACTCTGGATAGATAGTTTGCCAGAAAGTTCGTAGCTCTAGGCATGTATTCTATGTTAAAATCAAAGCGGCTAAGATGCATTATCCATCTCTGCTGCCGCTCACTAAGATTCTTCTGTATTATGAGCTTGGTAAGACTATCATGATCGGTAACTATAGTGAACTTTGTGTGGGACAACAGGTGGGCGAAGCCTTGTATAGCCTTAACTATTGCGAGCGCTTCCAGTTGATGGGTGGGGTAGTTACTCTGAGAGGCTGACAGTTTCCTGGAATGGAATGCAGCCGGTCTGCCTGTATCTCTGGTTGGTCCTTGGCCTATCCAAGCGCCACTGCCGGTAGGAGATGCATCAGTGAATAGCCAGATTGGTTCTGGGATTGCTATAGTCAATAGGTTTAAGTATTTGATGAATTTTCGCCACGTATTTCACTGCTTGAAAGGCTGCTTCCTGCAAGTCTGACCATATCCATTCAGCATCACCACTAAGCTGTGCAAGTGGTGCAGTAATGGTGGCGATCTGTGGTAGGAACTGGGAGATATAATTAACCATCCCACTAAAGAGCTGAAGTTCCTTTCTGTTCTTAGGTCTTGTCCAGTCCTTAATGCTTCTGATCTTCTCTGGTGCTGGGTGAATGCCTTTATCATCGATAAGGTGACCTAGGTTATCAATCTTTGATGCAAAGAAGACACTCTTGTTTGGGTTGGCATATACCTGCGCTTTTTAGCAGTTTCTGACAAATAGCTTTGATAAGCTTGATATGGACTTGATGTTTATCGCTATATATCAGGATATTGTCAATGTATACCCATACAAAGACTTCAAACTCTTCAAATAGTGTATCTTCCATGACTCTCATGAAAGTTCCTGGCACATTTGTGTCTCCTTGCACCATTACCTTGCAGGGAAAGCCTCCAAAGAGTGTCTTGATAGTGTTATACTTCTCATCCTCACGCTCAACTCTGGTCTGAATGTAGGCATCACTGAGGTATATCTTGCTTCGGAATTTGGCTCTGCCCACAATGTTGAGTATGAGCTGCTGATTAGGGATGGGGGCTTCGTCCTTCTTAATGTTCTTATTCCTATAGCGAAGGTCCACTAATGGTCTTATGATACCATCAGGTTTCCCTTGAATGAACATGCTGGCACTTCCCGGAGTCTATGATCTGTAGAGTATCCCAGCCCTGATTTGTTTCTCTATCCATGCCTTGAATTTAGGGATCAATTTTTCAGGGGTCTTGAAGGTTGGCATCTTAACATAGAAGTCTGGGTCCTTGATCATGATCTGGTAGTTAAGGCCCCACAATGGTGGTAGGGTTTTAGGTATTTCTGTGACTAAAACCTGGGGGAACATCTTGAGGTAATCTGGTATATCGTCCTGTTTAGCCATTACTGAGCGAGGCTGGGTGCTGTTCCCATTGCAGTTTAACCTGACTTTGTGGTCAGGGAAGTAGAGGATATCTTTCTGGCAGTCTATGACTGCTCCAAAGCGTAGGAGGTCATCCATACTGAGTAGGATATCATAATCTGATACCAGAGTGACGCACATGTGACCTTGGGTACCTTCATGCTACCAATGTCGATATCTGTGATGCAGGAGTGATTGCGGGTTTATCTGTATCCTTTGACAGCCATTTCGAGCATTGTATGCGTCTTCTTATTGGTATAAGGGATATTGTTTGTTGTAACAAAGCGATTGCTGATTAGGGTACCGCCAATGGTTTCATTGTCTGCTAGGACCCTGGCGGGTTTCTTGTTGACTAGCATTGTGAATTCTAAGGCTTGGAATGTCCTGGCCGCTTCCTTGAGGGTGCCCACAGTAGTTGTAACAGAATCCTACTATGTTTCCACTATTACTACTAACTTGATGTTAGTTATTACTTATTTGGGTTTATACCTAATAAGTGCTACCATTTGGTTGTCCCTCCCTACTTTGTTATGTGTCACAGATCGTGACTTAGCAATATGGAACGTTTCACATAACTCACGATTTGTGAGATCATTAATGATTATGAATATTTGATATGATTTATGTTTATGATTTCATGACTCACGATTGTGAGGTCATATGATGTTATGACTTTCGAACCTGACTACAAGTATGAGTCAGGGGTTTCACGCATGTGACGCGATTAGTACACATGACCTTTTATGGAAATTGGATACTAGGCGGATTGTAT
>QFET01004832.1:0-83510 GCA_003316355.1 Tuber calosporum | reverse complement strand
TAGCGAACCGCTGACTCCTGCGCCTCCATCCACCGCGGACTGTATATACGTAGTGTTCCAGAAATTCATGGTACAAATACCCCCTTCCATCTACATTCTCGGCATTATATTTGAAATATGCCAGGAGGGTGGTAAGCTTGTCATCCATAGCCAGTCGTATGGCCGATGGATCTGCCCCTTCAGGGAAGTAGACCGGCTGATGCCCAGGAAGGTGTAGGGCGAGGTGCTGCACAGTAGGCAACTCATTATGTGTTTTGAATTCGAACAAGCGCCATACCGCCTCAGTTGGACCTATGTATCGTCCATGGAGATACCGCTTAATCTCATCATTTTCGTCTTCGAGCACCGCCGTAGCTTTATCCCCACCCTTGTAAATGTACTTATGAATGTACTTGACAGCTTTGACTGACCCGCTCACCTCTACATTGATATGTGCCTTGTAGCGGAGAGCCAAGTATGGACTGTGGGGCACTACCCTTCTGTTGTCAATGACAGCCATAATATCAGCTCCCTCCTCCGAACCGCCACGGTGAATGACAGGCCTGTATCCCTTCTCCGATAGTTGGGATAGCTATCCGCCGCGATGATAGTCTCCTCTTGAAAGGGACGGCGATAGCCCTTGCGGCAGGTCTGTGTAGAAAGAGGATCAACTCCCTGCATGCAGGTGGCTAGACCATTCCCACAGGCACAGTGAGAGTGTACCATTGTCGTTCGAATTATATCTCTCAGTTCCCGAGTTCGATCGTCATCAACGCAGGGAAGTTCTGTGCTGATAAAGTCGTCGATATTGGCTGCAGTAAGGAACTGGTGCTCTGTCTTTAGGAACACCAGGAGGTGTAGATGTGGGAGTCCCCGCTTTTGGTACTCGATGGTCCAGACCCAACCAAGCCAAGGGCCAAAGATTTCCTTATGCCTAATCTGGTCCAGAAGATCGCGTACCTTAAGATTAAAGATCGTGCTAGAATATCAGCACGATCTGATGCTGTTTGAAGAGGCAGTAGCTCGCGTTCAATCTCAACCCACTTTGGGTTAGCGGTGAAGGTTATGAATAGAGAAGGTTTACCAAAGCAGAGCACGATTGCTATGCTGTCCTGGTACAGCTGCTGCATAAACCGATCTCCTCCCACATAACTGGACGGTAAAATCACCCTCCTACCCACATGCTCAAGATCGACGTCCCCCGCTTCCAGATTATCCGCCAAACCATTGTAGACTTCTGCACGGAGTTCCTTCTGATGGGTACGTAGCCAAGGCAGTTTGTTTTGATCGCAGGCAGCCCAGGCGTCTACAACAAACTGCTGGAATAATCTTTAGGCACGGAAGAGGGTGGCTGGCTCTTCGAGCCTGGTATGCAGACGGAACCTATAGAGAGCCCGCTGATTGAGGCTCCTGTCCTGGCCATTTTCCTATTGATTGCTAAGGGCCATTCCCCAGTTCCAACCAGGTTCTCCATAAGGAAAGAGAAGAACATACTGGAGGGGAAGGTAGGATGGATGATTAGGATTGATGAGAGTAAAAGGGTTATCCGCATCGGCTCCATTGCTCCTATTAGCCAGGACAATAGCGCGGAAGCCTCCAATTTCATACTCCAGTGGCAGAATCATGGAGACTTCATCTGTCACAGGTAGGTTCTCGCGCCTCAGATCGGCACCCCTCTACACAACCAGGTGCAGTTGTGGATTCAGGATGATTCGAAAGTTGTGCTCCGAGGCCACGATCTGCGCAAACCGCTCCTGAGCCGGCAGGTATATCCGGATCAGTTCATTAGACTCTTGCAGCATCAAGGTCAAGGAACGGATCAGTTGGGCATCCAATTCAGGTGCACGGCTAGCTCTGAGTTGCGCTGGCATTACCGGATCATAGAGATACATCTATGAAAACTGGGCATCTCGATCTCCTGCGGGCACCAGGGGGCCCTGCCTATGATACACGCCACCGTGCACCTGGAACAGTTGGAATGTTCCCCCTATCGCACCAGTCCTGTTGTCCATGTTGAACTTGATACTGGTGAAGGCGATAAGGGAGTTCCACCTGTGTAGCCCGTCCCGGAATGCCCTTGACTGAGCATCGACTCCACTCATTAGGGCATTGAGGGGCTCAGGCAGTGTACGCATCGCCTCTATCACCCCTTGCCATGCTTGCCGCAGGACTCAAAGCTCACCTCCCGCCCGCACGGTTGGTTGGTTGCTAACTCAGATATCCAATTTAATGCATGGCAGCCTGTACACCTTCGGTCCATCCTCCCTAGATCATGGGGGGTCCACCGGCTACTCTGCTCAACAAAAGAGAGTTTGGTTCGAAGGGGCAGCCCCGCTGGGTCCTGTCCTCCCGGATCTGAGACAACCAGATTTCCCTCCTCCTGTGCCATACTTCTGGCCATTCTTGGATGCCTTGCAGAGACCTCGATGACTGTAACTGCCGCCTACTCAGTGACCTCTAATCCTGGGGCCACTATATCCCGCTGACGACTACGTGCCTGTTTCCATGATATTCCCTTTTAGCCTACTGCACTGAGATATTCCTTGTACTCGGGCCTCACGCAAAAAACATACCAGACAGACCCTGCAGGTCTTCCGTAGTCCTCCTCTCCCATCCCAATCAAAGTCCGCTACCCTCTTTCTCTCCCTACAGCGGCAACAAAGCTGGCCCTCTATTGCCTCCATCCTTTCCATATCTGGTCAATCATGTCAGCTAGAGTGTTTCAGCTGTAAATAATTCAATCCTACCTGGTCCTGCAAATTCATGGGGTACAATAATTGCAGCACCAGCATTCCCTGCTGTGCTTCTCAAAATCTCTCCCTCCCCAGATCCACCCACTTCAACCCGTACCTGTGTTGCTTCTTCCTCCGTCATTCTTGCCAGCAGCTGTTCTTGTCCCTGGTTGTCGGAATCCTATTTAATCATCTTGTCATATTAGTAACCATTTTCTAAACTGCATGGGTTCTTATAATGGATAGGGCACTCACTAAACAGCTGCTGCACGAGGCAAGAAGGTAACCCCAACTATCATCTCCTTATTCCTGTAGACCCTTGTCCTCCCCACAGACCACACAGCGCTTTCCCTGAAATCCTGCAGATCCCAGCCATTATTTTTCAGTAGTTCATTTGATCATACTGGACGGGACAAACTAACCAACTCTGTCCCCTTTCTGCTCCCTCGCACCAACAACCACTAATGGCGCTACAACTGCTGGTACCATGCCACCACTCCTCCTCCTCCTTGCCTTGCACTATCAAGAATATAATTAGATTAAAGCCAAAGGTATATGGTTGTGGTGGGTAGTAGTTGCTTACCAGGCATTCGCGGCACATTTTTCGCTGGTGGCCTCTAGGATTGCAGTCAAATTCTGGAGAAGGTTTCCCTTTCCTACATAGTGTGCAGCACTGCATCTCAGGCCGCTTACAGCTGGTGGGTAAGGTACTGATCAGACTTTGCGGGCGAAGAGAAGATAGAGTTGCAAGATAAGAGCTCTGCAGTAGTCATCAATACAGGTGGGTAGGCAAGCAGGATAGAAGGTACTCTACTGTTCTGCAATTGGAGAGGGGAATGGTGTATAAGGGCAACGAGGTAGAAAAGGGTACATAGAAAGAAGAAAAGGCTTGGCGATAAATTAATGAGAGGAGTTTAAGGCCCTATGAGCCTGGAAGAAGTAAGGCTACACTACTGAATAACACCGTACGGGGCCGTTTTCAGTTGTATCATATCATGCCTACACTGGTATCAAGGGCTATAGACAGAAGCCCAAGTAATTTTGTTTTTGAATTATATTGCATGCGTTTATTTGCTTGCAATTTTGACTGCGTAAAGTGGTTCTGCTGAGTATATAAAAGAATTATGATTACTTGTGGTCACATTTATAGAGTCTTCTTTTAATATCCACCTGGTGTTGCTTAAATTGTTCTAACATGTATTCTTGTTTGTAAAATTACAGATTGTATTGTTATGATTGGTATGGTTTTGATTTTATATTTCCCTGTTTTAGTATACTTTTAATTTAATATAATCCAATTTTGGTACTGGACACTTCAATTTACTTGGAAAATTTATATTGTTCTAGTTAGCATTTCCTTGATTGATTCATGTCCTTGCTTTTTACAAGCATGCTTTCAATTTTCATTCATGAATTGATTTATTTGTATTTTATGTTTATCTTGAATAGTACTTATATGTAATTTAATTCACATTTCTTTTATATATTTATACATGTGATTTTTATATTTACTTCATATTTTATTTTGTATATAAGTTTTATTAATTTGATTTAGTTTTAGGCATATTAGTGCAGGTTCATTTTGAATATATCTGGAGATAGAAATTTGGCTATTTTTTGGTTTAGATATTGTTTTTGTTCTTTGCATTTGTAATACTGTAGAATTGGTGATACTGCAGGCCAAAGGTGGAGGTGGAAGGCGGTGGTGGAGGTTGCACAGGATGAGGATAGTGTAGAAGGAAAGCAAAGAGGGGGGAGAGGCCTCCTTTTATAGAGATACCAGACTCTGCCAAGCCATTGATGTGCTGAAATATTCTCTCAGTGCACAATGAGGTTCGGCAATGCAGCAGCGAAAATATTTTAAGTGGCTGGTGTAGTGTGGCTTGTGCTATGCAGGAAACACAGCCACCAGAGGAAAGGTCGCGGCTGTTTGCGTACGCTGGTGTGGCTCTGCGCGCAAAAAACGGGAAAATCAAGATTTTCAAGAATACCCAGGAGTGTATATTTCACCACAGCCCTATAGGGTGACTAAATATACATCATGTGGGTATTTCTGAGCATGGGTGGTACAGCCACAAAAAGTGGTTGGTGCAGCGGACTTGGGGTTTACAGCGGCTGAGTTTAGTGCGTGCATGTGCGTCGCGCTCGGCGGACTGTCCGGTACATATAAGACTAGCATCCCCCTCCTCGTTCGCAAGTAGTGTGCGTCTGCTTGTTATTAGCGTAAAATATTATGGTTGTAATTTTGGTGTAGTTGAAATTGAACAAACCTGACTTGGATTCATAATTTTCCTATTGTTACAGGCCTATGGATATTGTATATTGTGTCCCTGGTTTTCTGCCAAAGCTTGATTAGTAAGCCAGTTTACCAGGAGTGAACAAGGCTCAAAATTTGAAATATAAAAAGACCAGTGTACGCTCTGCAAAAAAATCAGAAGCGATTAATTACATAATAAGTCCATGTTTATCATTTGAAATTTTTCATAGTGAAGGAAAGGGTGCTCCTAATCATTCTTTTGGACGTTGTTTTCCTTCACACACTTAACTCCCCTTTTCAGAAATTAAAAATTCCCTTTTCAACCAATTAGCTTGTTTTGTATGACTTGCTCCCTTACCACTTCTCCCCCAATTAATTAGGAGTTTATTGTCATGAAAGAATATTCTAAAAATTCTTTCTTGAGCTGTCTTCAACCTTGGATCCATCCTACTCCGTCTCACAATCCCCCTCTGTCCAGCCCTACTCCTCCTTCTCGCCATTCTCCTCCCTCCAGCCGCCCTCTTCCGTCTCGCCACCATCTTCCGTTGAGCCTTCCTGCTCCGCTGCGCCATCCTCCTCCTTCTTGCCGTCCTCATCCGTCTCGCCGTCCTTATGCCTCCAGCCGTAATCTTCAGTCCCGCCGTCCTATTCCATCTTGCCGTCCTCCTCCGTCCTGCTGTCCTCCTCCGTCCTGCCGTCCTGCTCCGTCATGCCGTGCTGCAGGGTTCTGCCGTCCTCCTCCGTCCTGCCATCCTCCTCCGTCCTGCCGTACTCATCTGACTCGCCGTCCTCCTCTGTCCCGCTATCGTCTTCCGTCTTACCGTTATTGTCCATTCCGCCGGCCTCTTCCATCTTGCCTCCATCCTCTGTCCCTGCGTACTCCCCCAGCCTCCCTACTCTCTTCCTAGCTTGTGCCACCAACTGTCTTATTATCTGTCTTTTCTGACATTTCTCTGTAAGTCTATTCCTTTTCCGGAAGTTTGGCCGTTATAGGTTCATACTGAATCTATTCGTCCTGCCCCTGCATGTACCTCTACCTATTTCCCTCTAAAGATTTATACTATTCTACATTCTGGTTATGAGGCCTATGTTCCTTCCTTTGCTTGTTTGTTTATTATACCTTGGTCTGATTTCCTTTAATTTACCTATCGAAACGAGATTTTATAAAATAAAATACTAATTATAATAAATCAAACTAAAAATGTTCAATTAACAAGGAACTGTACTGGAAACAGCACCATGATCAAATGCAAATATTATAATCATAATATCAAGCTCAACCAGGACTGACATTCCAAATGGCGAGTTAGGCTATCAGTACACTCATAGGAGTGCCTCAGGTAAACTCTACTTTCTCTTACTGTATGAGTATCTCTCGATGGGAGAATATCAATCCAGCCAGTAAGGTTACTCGTAGCAGTGCCTTGCTTGTGACCCCCTCCAAATTACAAGAACCTTTACCTAGTGGTTGGCAAAAAATCGAAGTAGGATATATCGAACGTAAGTAACGTTCCAGAAAAAGGTCAATAAAAGGACTTCGGGATAGACAATATTGTCAGTATGGGAAGAGTTTCTCTCTGCAGATAGCAGAGTGAGCCCATCCAATGAGGTAACCCTGGATATAGCCACATACAGCTGCCCATGACTGAAGGCAGGGGTGCGTAAATCTACACCAACCTGAACAAGGTATTGGCCCTGCGACTTGTTCACAGTCATGGCAAAGCAGAGGCGTATAGGGAACTGAGAACACAGTAGAATGAAAGGGAGATCATCTTCAAGGGTGGTAAGCTTGATCCGCGGCAGCAAGCAGATCTTACCATCGAACCTTTCACCCAGAATAGCTGCCTTCATTGAGTTTCGGCTAAACCCATGATTCTCATTCTGGTACCGTTGCATAAGCCCTCTCTGGGACTCAGATTGGGCAGTGGAATAACTAGTGCTCCAATCTTGAGTCTCACGCTTGATGGCGGAAAAGATAGTAGGTTGATACTCTGCAAATATTCCATCGCGTAGGGCTCAGCAGCGGCTGCATCCTCAAGTACCTTAATATGTTTGGTTGCCTCATACCGTTTCTTCACACCAGGCATCCTATCCAGGAGTACATCATTGAAGTCAGTCACGGTGTCATTGCGGAAGGCCAGGATGGTGCGACCAGCAAGAACAGTGTTTATATTCACGGCTTCATTCAATAATGACTGTGGGTAGATTTGATGATACAACAGATCAACTCTAGGCACCTGGCACATCCACCCTGGTAATTGAACACTTCCACGCAGGTTGGGCTTGGGGACCAGAACCTCGAGAAAGGTGAGAATGACCCGTTTAGCATCACTAGCAGTGACACCCATACAGTCTTCAGTTTTAAGACTTGTAAGCTTGCCCAGATTGAGCCATGTTGAATACTGGCTTTAACTGTATCATGCCTGGTACTGTGGCGAATAACAGGCAAGCTCTGGGTAAAGTCACCACCAAGTACTGTAGGTATCCCACCAAACACTCCCCAATCACCTGCATTGCAGATATCATTCAAGGTTCTAGATACCACTTCGAAGCATGCCTTATGCTGCATGGGAACCTCATCCCAGATGATAAGGGAGGGTTGACGGATAAAATCCACAAGTTGTGAGTAGGGCGGGATATTGCATACAGCATGCATGTGGTTCGAAAGGGAATTTTGAACCTAGAATGTGCAGTTCTCCCCCCGGGCAGAAGCTGTAGCGCTATCCAGGTGGACGTGACTCACAGTACTATGTTACCCAGAGATCGAAAATAGCTACAGAGACAGTTGTAGATGAAGGTTTTGCTAGTCCCAGCTGGTCCATGAAGGAAGTTGCCACGGGACTGGTGATGCTGCTGCGGGTCCTGCTCTTGGCTCTCCACCGCAGCAATAATAGCATTAAAGGCTGTCACCTGATCCTCATTCAACTGCTCTCACAATGCCACAAATGCCTCAACCTCCCACTCCACATTATACCTCTTCTGCTTCATGATGATTCCATTACCTATCTCCCGACTCCCCCTATCCCTCTAATCTAGAACCTGTAAGGGGAGCTCAAAATCGGCCAAGGACTTCCCGTACTCTCTAACCTGTTGCCCAATCAAGTGTAAGCCATAATCAAGGTATAGGATTCCAACCAAAGCATCTTCCCCCACCGGTATATCCACCCTGCCCAAGACCAGCAAGCACGCCAGGTCATCGCAAAAGCTCTCCTTTAACTCCTGCCAGATCCCAAGTGGGTTTGCGATCATCGTAGGCTGGAGAACAAGTGAGAATAGATGCCGGAGCGCCTTGCCTGTCTTCAACTCTTTCGCATCTCGGAATTGTTCCTTCCACTCCCCATCATCCTCCAAGAGCCGCAGCGCTCAGCAGGCACCCTTGAAGGTCTCATGAGTTACCTCATCTACCGTCCTCAGGTCTACAAAGCTTCTAGGTCCCCTTGCAACTGTCAGTAGCAAGCGTGGGTAATAGCGTTCACCCATCAAGGGGCTTGCTGCATACAGGCGACCAATTGAATAACCGCAGACTCCTGCGCTTCCACCCAGCACTTGCGGTGTAGACGTCATGCTCGGGGAATTCATGGTACAAATAGCCCCTTCCATCCTCGTGTTCTTCCTTGTACTTGAAGAATACCAGCAGGATAGTGAGTTTGCCATCCATACCTAGGCGTAGGTCTTCTGGATTGGCTCCCTCACTAAAGTAGACTGGCTGATGGCCTGGAAGGTGCAGGGAAGATATTGCACAGTTGCCAGCTCGTTGTGTGTTTTAAATTCAAACAAACGCTGCACCGCCTCCGGAGGAGCAATATATCGTCTTTGGAGGTACCGCTTAATCTCTTTGTTCTCGGTTTCCAGTAACGCGGTACCTCGATCCCCACCCTTATAAATGCAGTTCTGAATAAATTCCCCAGCTTTCACAGACCCGCACACCTCCACATTGATGTGTGCTTTATAGCGGATATCCAAGTATGGACTGTAGGGAACCACCCTTATATTGTCGATGACAGCCATAATATCAGCTCGCCTCATCCGAACCGCCACTGTGAATGACGGCCCTGTATCCCGCCTCCGGTAGGTGGGATAACTATCCGGTATGATGAGTGTGTCCTCTTGAAATGGACGCGGATAACCCTTGCGGCAGGTGGCAGCAGAAAATACATCCAGCCCCTGCATACAGGGTGCAAGACCATTTCCGCTAACACAGTGAGAGTATACCATACATGTCTGAATGAGACCCCTCAGTTGCTGACTGCTCTCATCATCCCCCGTGCGAAGTTCAGCACTGATAAAGTGATCGATATTTGCCGCAGTCAGGAACTGATGGTCCTTCTTGAGGAACACCAGGAGGTGCAAATATGGGAGGCCACGCTTCGGGTACTCTATAGTCCAGACCCAACCCAGCCAAGGTCCAAAGACTTCCTTGTGCCAGATCTGATTCAGGAGATCTCGTACCTTGAGATTGAACACCCGCGCTACAAGAACTGGACGATCAGCTGCGGTTTGATGAGGCAGCAGCTATTCTTCAATCTCAACCCACTTTGGGTTAGCAGACAAGGTTATCAATAGCGAAGGTTTGCCAAACCGATGTACAATTTCAATGCTGTCTTGGTACAGCTGTTGCATACACCTATTACCGCCCACATAACTCGACTGTTGAATCACACTCCTTCCAACCTGTGCAAGATTGGCATCCCCAGCATCCAGAACATCAGGCAGACCATTGTAGACTTTGGCCCGGAGTTCCTTCTGGTGGGAGTGCAGCCAAGCCAGCTTATTTTGATCACACACCGCCCAGGCGTCACCTACATACTGCTGGAACAATCTTTGCGAAGAAAAGAGGGTGGCCGGCTCACCAGAACGGGTGTGCAGACGGAACCTGTAGGGAGCCCGCTGGGCTAGTGATTTGTCCTGACCACCACCCTGGGCATCTCTCAAGGCCCTTCCCCAATTCCAGCCTGGTTCTCCAAAAGGGAATAGGATAACATACTGGAGGGGAAGGTAGGAGGGATGATTGGGTTTAATTGGGGTAAAAGGGCTTCCCACATTATCTCCATTCACGCTCCTGGCCAGGACAAGATCCCTCAAGGTCCCACTTTCACTTTCCTGTGGCAGTATCATGGAGACTTCATCAGCAAGAGGAAGGTTCTCGCGCCTCAGATCGGCTACCTTCTCCACAACCAGGGGTAGTTGTGGATTTAGGAGTAGGCGAAGGTTGTGCTCAGAGGCAGCAAGGTCTTCAATCTGCTCCTGAGCCGTGAGGTAAATCTGGATGAGAGGGTTGCACCCCTGCAGCATTAAGGTCAAGGACTGGATCAAATGGTGGTCCAATTCAGGTACACGACGGCCCCTAAACTGCGCGGCAATGGCAGGATCGTAGAGGTAGATCTGTGAGTACTGCGCCTCACGATCCCCTCCAGGTACCAAAGGGCCCTGACTATGATTAATAGCCCCATGCACCAGGAAGAGTTAAAAGGTAACCCCAATTTCTCCAGTCCGGTTGTCGGCGTTGTACTTGATGCTGGTGCAGGCAAAGAGGTCATTCCACCTAAGCAGACCCTCCTGAAATGTCCTTGCTCGTGCATCAGGTCCAATCATTAAAGAATTGAGTGGCTGTGGTAGCTGACGCATGCTCTCTACCTCCACCTTACCATGCTTGCAGCAGACCTCAAAGCTAACCTCCCTACCTCGTGGTTGGTTAGTTGACAATTCTGAGATCCAGTGCAAAGCATGGCAAACAGTACACCTCCACTCGTTCCTGCCCAAGTCATGGGCTGTCCATTGAGGACTCTGGTCAATATAGGCAAGATGGGACCGTAACGGCAACATCCATGGCTGTTACAATCCTTTGCGGTAAGGTGGTTTTGCAACAGGTAACTACTTCTCTTTAAGTAGGATGAATATGAGCGGGCCGTTTTTTTAGTCGGGTATGGGGCGTGGCGCTAATCTCAGCCAACAGGGTATGAGTACTATTGCATTGAGTAGTACTAGGCGGATTTCCACTATTGCTCTTAGGCCTATGCCTACGTTGTCTTGATAGCCGAACCCTATGGTTCCTATCGCACAACAACAATAGAGGAAAGGAGAGGTAACGAGGTAAAGTAATTGTATAGGATAGAACTTAGATGGTTGCGTGAAGAGTCCTAACTACAGGTCGCCTAGAGGTCCTTATCTAGACACTTTTCCCACAACCCTAACCCTGGTGACTCATACCTGTGAGTCACACGACCTCTATGACTCATACTGAGTAATAGTATGAAATCCATCATCTGACTCTTCGGAGTCAACTGCGCCGGGTGCCAACCAATCATCCCTCATAAAATAAGTCATGTGCTTTTAAGTGGTCACATGCGCAAAACCCTCAACTCATAGTGTGAGTCATGTGCGAAAATCATTACATCATATGACTCACAAATGTGAGTCCTGCGCACGATCAACCAATCTCAATATAACAATGATTGCACAAGTGTGCATCATGTAAGACCCCATGACTTCTACGGTGTCATAGTGGGAAATATAACAACCCTGTGACTCATGACTATGAGTCATGCGAAATCCTGCCTTGCGTAGTCACCAATCGTGACACTAGCGATGGTCCTTCTGCAATAGGAACTACCATATTTCCCTCTACCCAGGCCGCACCTAACCCATCCTCCTCTCCCCCTGCTGGTCCTTCACCCAATGGAACTACCAGCTCTAGACCTGAGTACTCAATACCAGCCATCATGACTCTGGCTCCATCCAATCCTTCCGTTATAGGCATTGCAAGACATTCCCTATTTGGAACTTCTTCCACTGCCGCTCTGGGCACCCGAATCCTTGCCTATTCCAACATCCTTGGTTAGCTTGCCATAATTTATCCTCATCCTTCTATTCCTTTATCAGAATCAATAACATACCAAACATGTCTTACATGTCAACCGCAGACCCCCCCTTCCATCTTCCTCAAAGTGACCCAAATCCTTATCCCTTTTGCATCCTTGGCACCTTCCCCTTCCAGTCCTACCACCTTCTACAACATTATATCTTAATTAGTTCATATAAAATCATGGTTGATATTGCGCCTCACCTCCTGTCCACACCTCATCCCAGTTTCCACAACCTCCACCATCCTAGCTTGAAGGATCTGTGGTAGTGCTTGGACACCCTGGGATTGATCACCCACAATGGGTGGTGCCTCTCCTAATTGCAATTACTCTTCCTGGTTTCTCCTCCCTTCTGCCACCTTTATATTTTGGCAATTCCATTAGCATTCAAAATCATAAAAACAGCTCTTGCGTCATGCGGGAAATGGCCTACCAAGCACTCATGGCAGCATCAATTGAGATACCTCATCTCATCATCATCAAACTCCCTCAGTCCCTTATCCTGCCGGCACGTTATACACCTTTTCCAGTAGACTACTAAAGTCCCTTTCTATAGTCAACCTTTATAATCTTCTAAAAATTTGATCAAGTTCTTACCTTCTCCATCCACCAAGATTCCTCCTTCCTACTCTCTATCCGGAACCACCTTGGATACCTGACGCCTCCTTTTCCGCCCACTTTTATATCTTAACTGGAAAGTCATTAAGGACAATTAGCATCTCATTTAAGCGGTAAAGATTGACGGAGGAATCATTAATTATATATGAAACATGGGCGGCAAGTTTTCAACAAAGTCCTTGTGGGATCGTTGTCGAAGTCAAGTGGTAGCTTATTCTTCCTGCATCGTACACAATGTTGCATCTTTCCCTGCTACCAATCTCTAGTGATTGGGTTTGAATGTATGGTGGTTTTATTACCAAGAGAGTCCATTGGAACAAAGGCAAAGTATAGGTTAACAGACCTTTACTACAATACTGTCTTAAACAGAGAGGTTGGTAGTAGATATTAAGTGTTGTATCAAGGGAAGCTGGAGGTGGCGAAGTGATGGTTGATAGGGAGTATATAGAGGATGATTCTGAGGGGAAGTGCTGGTAAATATATAAAGAAAAGGTAGAATGTGAAAAAATAAACTGTATAGTTATTGCAACCAGGATAGAGTACTATTAGGATGGGATATACAGGTAGTGCAGCACTCAGAATGACTATAAATATAATATCTTCAAAGGACCATATAATTACAGGTGGAAAAGGGAAATCATAGAATTTAATATTATGATTCGAAAATCTATAAATCAAATTAAAAGTATCTAGCAACTCTCAAATTGCATGCATATTGCTATATCATTGTACTGAAACTAAGTGAAATGGTTACAGAAGACAGTAATGGTGCCACTAATATGGACTTTCCTATTTTTACTTCTTTTTCCTTTGATTTCTTGCAGAGATTTTTAGGTTGACTATTGATATAGTCGTTGTTTGTTTAATTTCATTCAAGGATTGTTGGTATTTTATTTTGAACATATTATAATTTATTTTCATCCCAGGAAACCTCTATTTATTTTAACAATTAGTAGTCTTTGTATTTGCAGTAGTTAGACTTGCTGGTATTTTATTTATTATGATTGTTTCTATCTTAATTTTTATTTTGTTTTAATCTATTGTATTTTCCTTGGTTATCTTATACTATGGTATTGTGGCAAAGCAAGAGTAGGCAAAGATGGCAGGAGAATGCGGGAGTGGGCAGTTATGAATGGGGCAGAGAAAATGGAGAAGGGAAGGCCTCCTTATATAGCAGGGGGAGCCGGGCCAAGCTTTGCAGTGACCAAAAATACTGTGGTACGCACAATGCAGTATGGGTATAGCACAGCCACTGTGTACCTCGACGGTGGCTCGTTGGGTGCGCATCTGCGGCCATGGAGCGCGAAGAGCAAGATAAAGATCCGCAAAAATAACGAGGGGTATACATCTCATCACAGCCTTAATTTGGTGGTGGTACAGCCACGAGTGTGTCGGCTGTGGCTCGTTGCGTGCGCACGGGTGGTCTTGGTATGCGAACAGCAAATTATAGATTCTTAGAAATACCCAAGGGTGTACATCTCATCACAGCCCAAATGAGTTTTAGATGCCGAGGTGCAAGTAAAATGTTCGGAATATCAGATTACATCCGCCCTTGGTGGACTGGGTGGTACATAGCAGACTACCATCCCCGTCCTGGTGCTCATGGAGGCATGTATGCTGATTGTATGCGTAAAATATTGTAGTCGTAATTTTGTTGTGGTCGAAATTGAAAAACCTGTAGTGGAATAAAATTTTCCCATGGTTACGGGGGTATGGTTGTTGCTTATTGCGTTCCTTGTTTTCTGACAAAGCTTGGTTTGTAAGTCAGTTTGTCTTACATGAACAAAGCTTGAAATTGGAAAAAAAAGACCTTTCAGCTCAGAGAGAAATTGTCCATGGATTAATTACATAACCAGACCTTGGTTGCCATTAGGATTTTTTTCAATGTGAAAAAATTTAGTTTTTTCATCAATCTTTTTCACCTTATTTTCCTTTACTCTCTTCTGTGACTTTTTCACAATTTAAAAATTTGATTAACAACCAATCACCACCCTTTGCATTACGTCCTACCTTACTAATTCTCTCCCTATTACTTAGAAGTTTATTTTGATGGAATACTATTCTCATGATTCTTTGTTTAGCAGTCATCTACCCTTCTACCGTCATCCTTGGTCCCACTGTCCTCCTCGGTCCTACCGTCCTTCTCGCTCCGACCCTCCTCATCGGTCCTAGCCTCCTCGTGGCTCCTCCGGTTCTCATCTATCGCCCTATCATTCTCCGCTTCGCCATGCTCCGCCTTCCCGCCGTCCTCCTCTGACCAGCCATACTCGATTTACCCGCCGACCTCCTCCTTGCGCCAGTGCTCCTCTATTCAGCCGTCCTCCTCCATTCAGCCGTCCTCCTCCGACCCACCATCCTCCTCTGACCCGCCTTCCTCCTTCCTTCAGCCGTCCTCTCCATCCCGCCATCCTCCTCTGACCCGCCGTCCTCCTCCATTCGGCCGTCCTCCTGCGTCCCGCCGTCCTCCTACAGTCGACCTTCTCTCCTACTAGTATCTGCCAGCAACTGTCTTATTATATCTCTTGTGCGACTTTTCTCTTGGAGTCTATTCTTTTGCGGCAAGTTTGGCTTCCATAAGTTCATACTGAATCTATTGTCCTGACACTGCATGTGCTTCTACCCCGCTGCCTCTAGAGGTTTATATGGTTCTACTTCCTCCTTATCCTGCATATGTTCCTTCCTTTGATTGTACATTTATTATCCTCTTGTTCTTATTTGGTTTAATTTAACTATCAAAACAACATTTTATAATACCAAATACTAATATGAATAAATTAAAGTAATAAATGTTCCATTAACAGAAATCTGCACTGGAAAAAGCACCATGATCAAGTGTAAATATTATAATCATAATATGAAGCTCAACCAGGACTGACGTTCCAAATGGCGAGTTAGTCAATCAGTACCCCTCTAGGAGTGCCTCAGGTAAACTGTACTTTCTCTTACACTATGAGTATCACTGGATGGAGGAGTATCAATCCATCAAGGGAGGTTACTCTAGAGAGAATATGAAGGATAAATGTTCCAATTAAGAGAGCATAGGAGGGGGGAGAGAAGACAGAGGAGTATCACAAATAGATCTAATAGTTAATCATCCCAATCAGTATTAGCCAAAAACTATAATATATAAGTCACACAAGAGGTAGAACTTACAGAAGAATTAGGAAAGGAGCACCTCCGGATAAACAATGTTATTTGTATGGGTTGAAGGTAGCCTAGGGGAAAGGAGTGTCAGTCCGTCTAGCGATGTAACCCTTGATAAGGCTATACAAAGTTACCCATTACTGAAGGCAGGGGTGGGGAGATCTACACCAACCTCCTTATGGGACTGGCCCTGAGATTTGTTCACAGTCATGTCAAAGAATAGACGGACTGGAAACTGAGAATGCTGAAGGATGAAGGGGAGATCCTCTTCTGTAGTGGTAAGCTTGATCCGCGGGAGGAGGCAGATCTTGCTATCAAACTTTCCACCCAGAATCGCAACCTGTAAACAGTTACGGCTGATCCCTACAACCCTCATCCTGGTGCCATTGCATAAACCCTCCCTGGGACTCAGATTAGGCAGTAGAATAAATGGGGCTCCGTTCATGAGTCGCAGGCAGGAAGCTGGAATAGATGCTAAGTTTATACTTTGGAAATATTCCTTAGCATAGGGCTCAGCTGCACCAGCACTCTCAGTAACATCGACATAGTTGGCAGCATCATAGCTGGTCTCCACGCCAGGCATTCTCTCCAGCAGTAAATCATTGAAATCAGACACTGTGTCCTTACGGAAGACAAGGATTGCACGACCAACCAGAGCACGGTGATTATTGACCGCTTCATTCAATAATGTCTGTGGATACAGTTGATCACAGAGTTGATCAACTGTAGAGACCTGGCGGATCCAGGCTGGGAGAGGAAGACGGCCCTGTAGGGTTGTCTTGGAGACCACATCCTTGAGAATAATGAGAAAGACCTGATTGGTATCACCGGTAGCAACCCGCATACTTGTCTTCAGTATGAGGACACGCAAGTTACCCCAGATCGAGCCATACTGGATGCATGCACGGACCGTGGTTTGCCTTGTAATCCGACGAATAACTGGCAAGATCTGATTAAAATCGCCAACAAGTACCGTAGGTATCCCACCAAACACTGCTTGGTCTCCGCCATTACAGATATCATTCAAGGTTCGGCTAACAACTTCGAAGAATGCCTTGTGCTGCAACAGGACCTCATCCCTGATGATCAGGGAGGTTTTGCAAATCCACTTAGCAAGTTGTGAGTCATCCTCAATATTGCATACAGCATGCATATCAATCGAAGGCGGTATTTTAAACCTTGAATCAGCGGTTCTCGCCCATGGCTGAAGCTGTGCCGCTATCCCGGAGGATGCGACGCACAGTACTTTCTTGCCCTGGGATCGGAGGTAGCTGCACAGACAGTTGTAGAGGAAGGTTTTGCCAGTCCCTGCGGGTCCATGAAGGAAGAAGGCATTAGAGTGGCGATGCTGCCAGGGTTCCTGCTCATAGCTCTGCACCCCTGCTGGAATTGCATCAAAACATGCCCCCTGATCCTAATTCAAAAGATGGCGCTTTTCTGCAAATAGCTGCCCCTCCTGCTCGCTATTATACTCCAACTCCTCCCCCATCATCGCATTACCCTATTCCCTTCTCCCACTATCCCTCCAATCCAATACCGGCTGGGGGAGGTCATACTCCACCTAAGACTTGCCATACTCGGAGAGCAGCAAGCCAATTAGGT
Organism: Tuber calosporum; assembly: GCA_003316355.1. NCBI lineage: Eukaryota > Fungi > Ascomycota > Pezizomycetes > Pezizales > Tuberaceae > Tuber > Tuber calosporum. The sequence continues at coordinate 66,318 of QFET01004832.1, read as the reverse complement.
GAAGCCCATAATCCAGGTACAGGCTTTCAACCATATCCTCTCCACCAGCCAGCATGATGATCCTACCTGTTGCGAGCAGGCGCTGCAAGTCATCACAGAAACTCTCCTTAAACTCCCTCCAAATATGGGGTGGGTCTGTAATGGTGGTATGTCGAAGGGCCAGTGCAAAGAGGTGCCGCAAGGCTCTACCGGTCATAAACTCCCTACCATCGCGGAAAAGTACCACCCATTCTCCATCATCCTCCAGGATCTGCAGCGCCCTGCTGGCGCCCCTAAGGGTCTGATGGACTACCCCATCTACTGTCCGCAGATCCGCAAAGCTTCTGAACCCTCGCACCACTGTCAAAGTAACCGTAGGCAGTAGCGTTCTCCCATAAGGGGGCTGGCTGCATACATGCGACCAATGGAAAACCGCTGACTCCTGTGCCTCCATCCCCTGCGGGCTGTATAGACATGGTGCTCAGGGAATTCATGGTACAAATACGGCCTTCCATCTTGGTACTCTGCATTGTAATTGAAGTATGCAACGAGGGTGGTAAGCTTGCCATCCATAGCCTCACGTATGGCCACTAGATCTGCACCCTCCGAGAAGTAGACTTGGTGATGATCAGGAAGGTATAGGGCGAGGTGCTGTACAGTAGGCAATTCATGGTAGGTTTTGAATTCAAACAAGAGCCATACCGCCTCCGTAAGACCTATGTAGCGTCTATGGAGAGACCGCTTTATATCTTCACTGTCGCTTTTGAGAACCGCTGTAGCGCTATCACAACCCTTGTAAATGTACTTGTGAATATATTTAACAGCTTTGATTGACCCGCACACCTCCACATTGATGTGTGCCTTATTGCGGAGAGCCAGGTATGGATTGTAAGGTACCACCCTTCGATTGTCGATTACAGCCATAACCTCAGCTCCACTCCTCCGAACCGCCACTGTGAAACACTGCCCTGTATCCCTCCTCCGATAGGTGGGATAACTCTCCGCCGTGATGATTGTCTCCTCTTGGAAGGGAGGTGTATAGCCCTTGCGGCATGTCAGTGTGCATAGTGGATCGAGGCCCTGCATACAAGCTGCCGGACCATTTCCACCAGCACAGAGAGAGTGTACCATTGTCGTTATCATGATATCTCTCAGTTCCTAACTGCCAAGGTCCTTGCCACTGGGAAGTTCTGCGCTAATGAACCCATCAATAATGGCTGCAGTCAGAAACTAGTGGTCCATCTTGAGGAACACCAGGAGGTGTAAATGTGGGAGGCCCTGCTTCTGGTACTCGATAGTCCAAACCCAACCAAGCAAAGTACCAAAGATTTCCTAGAGCCTGATCTGGTCCCGAAGATCTCGTACCTTAAGATTGCAGATGGGTGCTTCCAGATCTGGCCGGTCCGTTGCCGTTTGAAATGGTATCAGCTCACGCTCAATCTCAACCCACTTTGGGTTTGCGATGAAGGTTATGAAGAGTGAAGATTTGTCAAAGCGGCGCACAATCGCTATGCTGTCCTGGAGCAGCTGTTACATGCACCTATCTCCTCGCACATAACTCGACGGTAGAATCACCCTTCTTCCCACCTCTGCGACATCGACGTCCCCAGCATCCAGCACATCAGCCAGCCCATAGTAGATCCCCGCTTGCAGTTCCCTATGATAGGTACGTAGCCAAGCCCGTTTGTTCTGATCGCAGATATCCCAGGCGTCTACAACAAACAGCTGGAACAGTCTCTGCGCACAGAAGAGGGTGGCTGGCTCCTCGAGTCTGGTATGCAGCCGAAACCTATAAAAACCACGCTGGTTCAGGCTTCGGTCCTGGCCATTCCCTTGAGGATTCTCTAGGGTTATTCCCCAGTTCCAACCAGGTTCTCAATATGGGAAGAGAAGAACATACAGTAGGGGAAGGTAGGAGGGATAAGTTGAGTTGATAAGGGTGAAAGGATTGGCTGCATCACCCCCATTGATCCTCCTGGCCAGAACTATATCCCTGAATCCTCCTCTTTCATACTCCTGTGGCAGAATCATGACGACCTCATCTGCCACTGGTAGGTTTTGGCGCCTCGGATCACCTCCCCTTTCCACAACCAGGCACAGTTGTGGATTGAGGATAATTGGAAAGTTGTCCTCCGAGGCGATGATCTCTGCAAACCGCTCTTGAGCTGTAAGGTAGATCGGATCAGTTCGTTGGACTCTTGCAGCATCAAGGTCAAGGAATGGATAAGTTGGGCATCCAATTCAGATGCACGGCCAGCTCTGAGTTGCACTGCCATTACTGGATCATAGAGGTAGATCTGAGAAAATAGGGCATGTCGATCTCGTGCAGGTACCAGCTGACCCTGCCTTTGATACACGGCACCGTGTACCTGGAAGAGTTGAAATATTCCACCAATCTGACCAGTCCTGTTGTCCATATTGCACTTGATGCTGGTGAAGCCGTACAGAGAGTTCCAGCTGCGTAGCCCCTCCCGGAATGCCCTTGACTGAGCATCGACTTCACTCATTAGGCCATTGAGCGGCTCAGGCAGTGGACGCAGGGCCTCCATCACTACCTTGCCATGCTTGCAGCAGGACTCAAAGATCACCTCCCTCCCCGCGGTTGGTTGGTTGATAACTCTGATTTCCAGTGCAGTGCATGGCAGGCAATGCACCATCGGTCCATCCTCTCCAAATCGTGCGCTGTCCAGCGTCGACCCTGGTCAACAAACGCGAGGCTTGTTCGAAGTTGCAACCCCGCTGGGTCCTGTCCTCCCGCATCAGGCCATACCAGATCTCCCTCCTCCTGTGCCATACTTCTCACTCCTCTCTGTTCAACTGCCAGCCCCTCGATAAATGGAACCATCAGCCCATGACCAGAGTCCTGCTCCCCTCCCCTTCCCCCTCCTCCACCTTCCCTTGCCTCTGCAACCAGAACAAATTGACTTTCACCAGTCTGCTCTGCTGGAAGACCTTCCCTCCTCCGCCGCTGGCGAACCTACTTTCAAGTATAACAGCTTAGTTTCTCTTCTTTTCTCCCAATACTTTGAATCACTTTTTTTGCCTCTAATAACATAACAAACATATTCGGCAGCTAGCCCTTATACCTCGCCTCCCATTGCTATCAAATTATTCCTGACTCTTCCATCCCTCACATACTTTGCACCTCTGCTTGTGTAACCTGTAACTTCTCATATGAGTTCTACTTTTTAGCATACTCTGATACAGGGTCTCTGATTATTCTGGCTGCACCTGCCTTGCTCCCAATTCCTCCGCCACCACCTCCGCTTCACCCCTTGGCACAACTAATTGTCCATGGCCAGATCTCCTTTGTGCTCCCTATGATAGTTCCAATCTTGTTATTAACTTAAAATATGATAAACCAATACACATGAATGCACAAAGAACTCACCTAGCAATCCCAACAGGAGTCCTGCAGATACCCCATCTCGTCATCCTCAAACTCAGGTAGGCCCTTCTGCTACTTACAGCTGACACAATCTCTCAGGTTTATATCTAGATTGATACATTCCCCATATTAGTACTTAATTACAAGTCATCCCTAAATCTATACTTACCCCTCTCTTGATCTTCTGTTCCTTGTTCAACCTGCCTCCCTTTGACGTCTTCCATTATATCCAGCTTCCTTTTCCTGCCCTCTCATTCCTTCTTCTTTACACCAAGAATCAGTATTAGTAAATGAGTTAAAGTTGCCTTGTTATGAGATATAGAACTATAACTTACCAAGCATTGCTGGTAGGTTTTCCGCAAGTTCCGTTTCCAATCACAGGCAAACTCTACTTCAGGTTTCTCCTGCTGACAGCGTACACATTTTGGCATTATTTTCCTCAGTTCGGTCTCTGCAAAACACTCGACTGACTGGGTTTTCAATATAAAGGCCAACTTAGGTTTGTATAAAGATTAAGCAAGTATGAGGTAGTGTGAGGTTCTTCTGAGAAAGCCAAGGTACGCAAAGGATAAAGCTGAAGGGAAGAAGATTTTGGTAGGGAAAAAGATAGTTGATTTGAAGAATAGGAAGTGTAAAGGATAAATAAGGTATCAGGGCAGGTCATAGTAGGAAGAAAATGCAAACAGTGAAAAAGCCATGAGAAGATCAACATCATTCTTAGTAGTTTGATGAGGCACACCCAGTTGTATAATGAGATATACAGGTTACACAGCCCTATATATAGCTACGAATACAATGCTCTCATATCTTTCTTTAAGTTTCAGCTGATTATCTAACCAGTATGTTTCTTTATATACTCTTTAATGTAAATATAGATAATATCCAGGCCTTGCTACCTATGATACTTGTCATTCATCTCGTGTGCCTTGTGAAAAAATTTGCTTCATGTTTGATAAAGTAAGTTTTATGTTTTTCTGCAAGAAGTGGAAAATACCTCCTGGTAAGGATAAAAGCTATTTGGCGCAGATGCAGAGGAGGCTAATTCTGCTAACTCAAAGTTCTTGAACTAGCAGTTAAGGAATCTGCACAATTGCCATCACCTTAAGAGTAAAGACTCAACTGAATTAAATCAGGTTAATATTAAATCAGGTCCCTAATATTAACTGTAGGGAATATGTGATAGAAATACAGATTCTCAGTGCTTGATCCGATATTGCTTCCAACCATCTGGGTCCCCTTGTCTTGCATTAATAAAAGACTGCATGATATTACTGAAAGCCTGTTTCTCCTGTATAAAATATATTAGTTATTCATATTAATATTTATATTTACTTCCATAATTATTCAATTAGTTGCCATGTTTGAAATTGCTTTTATTCTATTATGGTTTTACTATTTTTACTTTTTTTATTTTACTTCACTTATATGTAACCTGGCTTTCAATTTAAGTCTTTGATCAATATTCTTATTTTTCTAATGTACTTTATTTGAGGTTATTGATTATATAGAATATTATAAAATTAATTTGCATCAAGATTAACTTATTATATACAAAGTATTTTGTATTATTGAATATATATTATTTGTTATTTACATGTATTATATATATTTCCTTTGATTTAATTTAATTTAATTTAATTTGGTTTTATTTTTTATTTAATTTTTAATTTTTAATTTTTTATTTTATTTTATTTAATATTGATATTAAAATTAATTTAATTCAATTTAATATTATTTTCTTTTAATATTAAAATTAATTTAATTTTATTCAATATTATTTTAATTTTTATTTTTAATTTTTATATTTAATTTTTATTTTTATTTATGCAGCACAATGAGGGGATGCAGCAGGCCGGGAAGGAGTAGGAGGATGGCAGTGGTAGTGGTTGCACAGGATGAGGAGGATGTGGAAGGAAAGAAAGGGACGGGGAAGCCATCCTTTTATAGAAATGCCTCACCTCGCCAAGCCGTAGATGTGTTGAAATATTCTATAGAGTGCACAATATAGTACTAGTACACCACAGCCACAGAGATCAGTTGCAGTGACGTGTACTACACACTGTGGCTGGATCCAAAAAAAAAAAAAAACAAGAAAAAAAGCTCGGCACAAGATTGCGCTCAAAAAATACACACTCCTGTACACCCCATCACAGCCCCAAAGTGAATCGCGCACAGCCTCAAAAACGAGTTCGTGTGGCCGTGCTCCGTTCACGGTCGCTCTGCAATCTCTGTATTTTTTATTAGGTAAAATCCGATTCTCGGCGCACTGTCTGGTACATATGGTTCCGGCCGTCTATACTTTACACCAAATCGTTTGCAACGGGGGACGCCAAGGCATTCAACCACAAATTAAAAAAGTCAGACTCTGTTCAATTCCCCAAGTTTTCATAGTTATTTTTGCTATGTTCAAGACACAGTGTTTCTATCCCTATGATATCATATGAAAATATGATATTATGAAATAATTATTCTCTATTGATTAATACTATAATACATCAGGCAGTTGAGACATGTCTATGAGATTTATATTTGGTTAAAACAATAGACTTATACATATCTGACCCATAAATTGCACCAGTCGCATAAGCCTCCCTTATTCTGCTCACACTATTGGAGAACTTCCAAATTAATTCGTTCGGTATTTGGGCCATTGCTTCTTGCACCAAAGGCTTCAGAGAGGGAAATGAATACTCACGGTAAGTGCGAGTGTATTGCTTAGCAGCTTCCCAAAAGTACTCAATGAAATTTAACTCACTGTGGAAGGGTGGATAAAAAAGGACAAGATGTCCTGCAGCTTCGATAGCTTCCTGCAGCTCACCTTTCTGTGCTTTGAAGTCAGGTAGAGAAGCAAGCAAAGCTCGTGCACAACAACTCCCACCTCTCAGGCATTGCCGATTTCGTTTAAACTTGCCAGAGGAGGACTTAATAGTACACGGTGTTAAAAATCTTGGACCGCTAGTAGGCCATAAACCCTGTTCTGTAAAAACAGTTCTAAGCCCTTTGGGAACTCCATTGATAGTTATCATGGACTGATGCCATCCACCATTTGGATGCTCTGCATAAATGACCTAGGTGTCTCGCATTGGCTTTGCATTCTTTCCTCTATCTTCAAGGTTCATTTTTGATACCCTTAGGGCATTATCTGCATACTGGAAGTGATTTTTGGCATTGTCGAACATGAATAAGGCCTGGCAGCCAGGGAAGTCTGCCTCAAATGCTGGAATCGCCTTGGTTGTCACTTGGTTTAGCAACTTTGCTCTATCCCACAAGATGTCGCCCCCACACTTTAGAATCTCGCAAACACCGCCTCCACTAAGCCTTCCAACTGGTGTTAGCAGCTCTCATACATGCATGCCTTGTCCAATTCCCTTGTTTCGAACTGGATTATGCTCTTCATGGGTCTATATAAATCGGCGACCATCGTTTCCATTAAAGGTGCACTCATCATGGGTCAATATGATGACTGCTTACTCCTCTCCATTCAAAACATTGATAGTTGGCTGTGGCTCTAGCTTCTGATCCCAAACCATCAAACGGGATGTAAGTAAACTTATTGTTTGTAAGAAGATCTCGTTCCGATAGGCAATCACATCATCCCTTTCATGGCCATCTCGGTAAACACCTTTACAGACCTCCTTCCACTTGTAACCAAGTTTGCTTAGCCATCGACGGCCAGTCCTACTTGAAATGGCCTTCTGTATATGTTGAACATTTCTTCCTCCAGCTGGACTAATAACTAGATCCTCAGCTTCAGTCCAGGACTGTTTGATTACTGGGGCCATCTGTTATGAGTCAACATCTTTGAATATTAGCATCTCTCAATCCTTATCCAATAAAACAATAAACATTATTCACTACTAATTATAATAAATTACTTTGACCGGCTTGGGAAATATATTCCCGTACAGCCAATCAAACACTCTCATCATTCAACATACCAGATACCTTCTGGGGCTGTCCTTATTTTCTCAGTGAAATATTGCGATATTGGACCCATGCTCCCTCATCCCTCATCATTCGTCTCATAATACATGTACCTGATTGGCTCCTTCAATCACTTGTTTGGCCAAAGTTTTTCTTGATCTTAGAAGATCTATTCCTGGTAGTGCAAGAGCCTGTTTCTCTTGAAATGCTTGTAATTTCAGAACTCAGAATACATTATAATGCTGTTGGAAATAGGGACCATTTTGATCTTGATTTTTGGAACTGGAGCGCGGGAACAGAACCTTTCTGATGTCGGTAATGGCTTGTTGAATAATCCTCAATCTTTCTGATGAGGCCACATGGCGTAGACCGACCCGGCGCGGCCATTGGAGTAGTGTTTGTGAGAACAGCTCTGAATCGTCTTGCGTAGTAGGAATCGCTGGTTCATCATCTGCCAGCGAAGTAATATCTTCTTGGCTATCGGAGAGTAAATTCAGCTGGCATTGAGGTACAATGTTTAAGGATTGTAAATCGAGAGTATGTTGTGCTCGCTTACGGGCTCTCCATTGCTCAGAACGTATAGTGCTTCGGTTGATACCATGTGGAACATTGCGTGATTCGACTGCCGCACTTTGTGAACAATCGACCTGTTGCTAGGGCTTTGTGAGCATTTATATAGAGAGTCTTTCAATCATTATGGACACGGAAATAAAGGGATATACCCAATGGTGTCTAGCTCGATATGCCCTACTCCGAAGTGTAGATTCTCAGGCAGTTTCCAATAGACGAGATCTTCCCCGTTTGCGTTGTGGTGTCATATTTGTGAATTGTTGCACTTCTTGGTAAAGGGAGAATGGCTGTCAAGTACTCAAATTATGTATATTCACTAAGACTATATTTTAGGCATTCAGAAGGAATATAACATAAGCTAAAACCTCCTTTTTTCTGAGATTTTCAAAGGAGTTAATGACTTGCTATTTATTTCCACAAGAGTCAAGTTTACTTTGTACATTTATGATTTCTTATTATTTAATAAAATTACTGTGGCTTGAAAATAACTCTAAATACTATAAACTTGACAGGAGTTGAACCCAAGTACATTAACTTGGATGTCAAGGCGTCCCCCTTTGCAAATTATTTGGTGTACAGTATAGACGGCCGGAACCATAATAGACTTTCCTACTACTGCCTTGTAAGCCCCCTTTGATCCTGAAACCCCATAGCCTACTAGGTCTTTCAGTTCACTTTGGTTTGGCCTGCAGGTTGAGCTTTACCTACCCCTTGTGCTTCTTAACCACATACGCATACCCTCTCATGTCAGGCACGATTCGCTGCTGGGAGGTGTGCTTCCCCTTACCTACCTTTCATGATAGTGTGTGCTCTGCTCTCTATTATATTACTGCCACTCTTGTCTTGATACCCCTTTTCACAATACATTGTCTCCTTTATCAAACAAAAGATACTTGCAAGTAGCAATGTACTGCTTTCCCCCTGTAATATCTTTGCAGTCTTATCCCGACCGTATTCTGTTTGTTTGTTTGAAAAATTCACATGTCGATTGGGCTCTCATCATCCTTTGAATTAGATTACTTGCATTCACCCACCCTCCTTAGTCCTATGATTCCGCGACTCTCTTCATTTATTTTTCTGCTGCATTGGTGATATCTTCTATCATTCTCCCCAGCTTGAGAAGCATGGAGGATATCCATTTTCAAAATGTGAACTCTGGTGGCTCGATCGTTACTACTATGGGGAAAATACGACGGAAGTACATAGGGGTTTCCGTGGCACGCGAAGTGAGGAGAGGTATATATGAGGGCAGATTGGTAGGAGTTCTGGTTCTTATACTCTCTAAGCGAGGTAGGTGGTAACCGCCGTATTTATACAAAAGTGCATCCTCCACGCCGGTGAGATAAGTATAAAGAAAAAATAGTAAGAAAAACAAGTGCGAACTGTATTAGACCCTGATATCCTGCCAAGAAAATCCCAAATAATATGCGTGATTCTGATATGTTGGGAATGAAATATTAAGAGAGAAAATGATCTATATAACCAAGAACAATGCCTAAAAGATGCATAAAATAACCGTAAAATGCACAACACCAGATATGAAAACACATATGAAAATCTTGTAACATAACCTGTCCAATACTATGAAAGATGGAGATATATATGTCCTAGCTGTAGTAATGTAAGCGGTGTACAGGTAAACCGAAACTTAAACCAAGTATGAGAATATTCTCTATTATCAATAATACACCCAAAGGAACTTAAATAGCAAATTTCAACACTTCACCATATTTTCTATAGCCCTAGAGTCTAACTATTCGTTCGTGTACCGGTTTTACTAGGATTTTGGTGCCGATATCGGGAGGAGATCGCCAGAGACGACCTTAAGCAGTGTGGATAAACTATCTTTCAACAGTCGCGAGTCTTCAAGTAGTGGACTTCGATATCCTTGTTTCTGAGGTTAAGCTGAGGGTTGACCGTGAAAGAGTTTGTACCGGTGTTGTCTGCATGCATAGCGATTAGTTCATTGAGGCGAAGATCAGAGAGACCTTTAATGGGTCATTCAGTTTGACATGTTCTGTGTGACATAGAGAAAAATTCAACTTCGGTGGTGGAGACAGCGACGGAGCATTGTTTCTTCGAAATCCAGGATATATTGGTGTTGTTAAACATAATAACATACCGTCAAAATCACTTCCTGGTATCGACACATCCTGCATAGTCAGCATCTACATAGATATCAATAGTATTTGTTGCTTTGTGTGGGTAATATATGCCAAGCGATGAGGTTTCGTCAACGTATCTGAGGAGGTATTTAGCAGCCTTCAAATGTAGTTCAGTCGGGCAAGAAGAAAATTGAGAGTGAAATGAAATCGTATACGCTAGGTCAGATCTTGTGCCAGTGGTCAAGTACATGAGCGAACCTATCATAGATTGGTATAGAGTCATATCTACGGGAGGTGGTTCCATCGTTCCTTTCGTAAGTTCGATTCCAATTGGTAAAGGTGTGAATACCTCTCGAGATTGCCCCTAATTAAATCTAAAGAGGATTTTGACGATGTAAAGCTGCTGGGAAAGAGCAATACCGTCTGATGTATACGTTATATGTAGGCCGAGTAGGGAGGATGCTACCACAAGGTCCGAAATCTCAAATGCCGTTTTCAGATATTTAATGAGTCGGGTGATGTGAGGAGTATCGGCCGAATATAGACCTAGGTCGTCCACCCAAAGGGAGATGTAGCAGTCGTATTTAGCATGAACGAAGATGCATGGGTCAAAGTTTCATGCGAGAAAGTCCTTAGAGGTCATGAATCTGCCGAAATGTTCATACCATTCATTCGCAGATTGCTTAAGTCCATACAGGCATCGGTTAAGCTTCCATACTTAATATCTGTTACTAAACCCAGGTGGCGGCCGCATATAAACTTCTTCTTTCAATTCTCCGTAAAGGAATGCCAAATTGACATCAAATTGTCTCGGTTGCCATTTATTTTTGGCGCATATCACGAGGAGGAAGTAGAGTGACTCGTAACCTATGACTGGGCAAAAGAATCTTCAAAGTCGAATCCAGGCGCTCGTGAGTAGCCCTTGGCAACACATCGTGCTCAATATCTTTCTAGTGTCCCATCAGCCTTTCTTTTAGTCTTGTAGACCCACTTACTATCAATGATATATCTTCCTATAGGTTTATTAACAATCTCTAAGATTTGATTCTTTCTCAGAGCGTTTATCTCTTCGTCCATTGCCGGGATCCACTTCTCCTTAAGCAAGCTGTTGACAGCTTGGCTGTGGGTTGTTGGATCTTCATCAGGTAGGGTACTCTATGTAAACTTGTAGGTTGTTTGGTGGCGGAGTTGTTTCTCATAGCTGATGGCAGGTTGGTTGGAGCTTGTTGCTGATTTTCGCATGGGTCCTATTGATGTATTTATTACATCTTGTATCCTAGTAGCGAAAGAATCTTTGGTATCAGGGTCGGAAGATTCTATAACCGAGTTTGTTCTTCATCGGAGAATGAAAGCTCAGTTGGACTAGCCAAAACAGGTTTAGACATCATTTCTTTCTGTGTCGTAGAATGAACCCCTGGTGAGGGACTCCAAAAATGGCTTAGTTGTTTTTCGTTCTACGGCGAAGAATGACTTTAACTTTAGGGGTGGAAGATAACATAATCGTGTTTCGTTCTTGGATGTAGTATGAAATCCCACTGGTATCGTCCGAAAATGGCTTAGTTGATTTTCGTTCTGCATCGTAGAATGAAACTCCAGTGGTAGATTTCGAAAATGGATTAGTTGATTTTCGTTCTGCATCATAGAATGATATCTTGTCCCTGGTTATGAAGAGGTCGTGACCTGCTTTGGTACCTCTACGAGGAGTGAATCCTTAGTGCTGTGAGTGTCAAAGTAGGTATAATAAGGTGCACCTTTCGTTCTTTGTCGTAGAATGAAATTTTGATGACCCAATTGATTTGTCGCGTTTCTGTAACTTTGTGTAGCGACGGTAGATATATCCAGTATATCTTGTTGGACGAGGATGATCCAAATAGATAGCCTTCGATTGCCTTAGGTAAGAGTTTCGTTCCCGCTAGTATTTTCTACTCTGCTGTACAGACGAAACACCTGCTGCCATACGGGCGTAAGTGGTTGATTGACAGTTTTTGATTATTGAGAGATTCATAGGGCGTCAATTTTTATATAGATCGATTTGGGAGGCTGTTCCGAAGGTAGACTACAGTGGCTATGGCTTCAGCCCAGAGTGCCAGTGGTAGGCCTGTCAACATGTGGCGAATCATGGTGATTATTATTCGCTTATATCTTTCAGCCTGGCTATTGGATTTATGGGAGTAGGCAGGGGACTGTTCATGTTTAATACCATGCTTTTCTAACAATTCTAGCATAGTGGCATTAACATATTCTCCTCCGTTATTAGTCCTGATTCACTTGATTTTGGCGCAGTCTTGGGTATGACGTTCTTTGATGAATTTGATAAACACTTTGATAGTATCAGATTTAGCATGGAGGGGATAAACCCAAGCGTATCTAGTGTGGTCATCAATAAACTTAATATAATAGTTGGATTTACGGAAGGATTCCTTGGAGAACTTTCCACAGAGCGCAGAGTAGATCAGTTAAAGGGTTAATTGCATCCTTACTCTGGTGGTGTTGATGCAGGCTGTCGCTTGGATTACTTGTACGTGATGCATGTTACTCATTTCCAGACTTTCGGAACTTTAGGGATGTATGAGTCGTTCAGGTAGTTGTCGCTTTTCAGGTAATCGGTGGAGGGGTGACCAAGGGCTTCATGCCAGTCTTGATATATCATCCTGTAGGCTGAATCATCTTTCTCTTGCACAACATAATCCTGTCCATTGAGCTTGCCCCGAATAATCTCTTTTTTATTTTCTCCCAAAATATACATATCCTTTCCAGACCTAGCCAAAGAGAAACCCTTTCCTAAAGAATCAATAGCGCGTCATGACAACTTGTTACATAAACCTAACTTGGTAACCCAAAGACTTGTTTCAGGTACACAGTAGATGTCAGGCGAGTAGAGGTTTTAGCCAAAATCATAACTGTCACCTGGGCGCATGACGCTATTACCGAGTCATCACCTAAGCGAGAGGTGCCTTTTTCTGGTTCGAAGTTTATAAGAAGGTCTAAATTGTTGGTCATTTGTGAGTTGGCGCCTGTATCAATAACCCAGCGGGGGTTGGGGTTCTTGGTGGTTGCAGAGTGGAGGGAGGATTGTGTACTAACCGGATTGGATATCTCTTTCCTTCCAATCTTGGTTGTGTTACTGGCTTTCCTATCCTTCTTCTTCAGGTTGTCAGATTTGAGTCTTGACACTCATTCCAGGTATGGCCGTTACTGTCAGCAGTGGGGTAATGCTTTTTGCAGTAGGTGCTTTCCTTGGGGTTGGCCGACCCTGCCTTGGGTTGCATGTTCCTTCGCAGGTGCTTCCCTTTTCCTCTGACGATAGCGCTTTTATAGGCGCTGTCATCAATCGAATTAACTATGGTTGAGGTTTTCAAGTCTCACAGTTTGTTGTAGACATGATCATAGGTAAGGTCCTCTTTAGTCTGAAGGTTGTCCACAATGTTATTCATCGACTCAGGGAGGGAGCGGAGGAGGATTGTGGCTTTTGCTTCTGGTGACTGGAATACTGACTTGAGGACAAAAGGCAGTTGGTTTCGGTCGGTAGAGGCAGCCGAGGAGCAACGAAGTTGAATACGTTTCCAGAGAGTATCTTAGTTATTAATATGGTCTGATATTGGGTCCATAATATCGTACTTGGAATCGAAGAATTTGTTAAGTTGGTCGAAGAGGAACGAGGTATTTTCCCTAGCAAATTTATCCTCGAGGGCGGTCCATATCCTAGGTGGGGTTTTATTGGTAGCGAGGAGGATCAACCATTGTGAGTCAATAGTTTAGAGGAAGTATGTCGATGGATACTGATAACGGTCTTGGAAATTTTCCATCGCGCTGTCTTCGTCTTCATCAACATCATCCACAGTTTCTTCTCCTAAATCAATCTTCCAGCAGTTGAACAGTTCGAGAACATATTGTGATATATCTCGCTATGAAAGATAGTTTTCCGAACCAGTCAGCTTTGGGATGGAGCTGAGTTTGTAGTTGGGAGCATAATCTCTTTTGGTACTATGTGTGTGTCTGTCTGGAGTTGTGGTAGTGGGTGCACCCCCTGGTGGAGATGGATCTGGTTCCGCAGGTGCGACTCGATTAGATGTTGGGTGACCGCGACCGGAACGTGTAGATGCTGCAGGAGGATCAGTTGATGTCGACATGATGGAGGATTATCGCAAGTGTCTATTGATATTGTGTGAGCGTATTTCTTATAGCGTAAGAAAGCTCCCGGCTCATAACCTGTTTAAAATATGAACTCAGGTGGCTCGATCGTTACTGCTATGTGGAAAATACTACGGAAGTATAAAGGGGTTTCCGTGGCACCCTAAGTGAGGAGAGGTATATAGGAGAACAGATTGGTAGGAGTTCTGGTTCTTATTCTATCTAAGCGAGGTAGCTGGTAACTACCGTATTTATACCAATGTGCATCCTCCACGCAGGTGAGTTAAACATAGGGAAAACATAGTAAGAAACCTAAGTGCGAACTGTGTTTGACCCTGATATCCTGCCAAGAAAATCCCAAACAATATGCGTAATTCAGAGATGGTGAGAGGGAAATATTATTTGAGAATATTATCTATTTGACCAAGAACAATGCATAAAAGATACATAAAACCACCGTAAAATCCAGAACACCAGATATGAAAATACATATGAAAATCTTCTAACATAACCTGTTCAATACTGTGAAATATAGAGAAATATATGTCCTAGCTCTAGTAATGTAAACGGTGTACAGGTAAACTGAAACCTAAACCAAGTATGAGAATATTCCATATTATCTACGATACACCCAAAGGAAATTAAATAGAAAAGTTCAACAATCCAAGGATTAGATCTTTTAACAATGCACAATGCATTAATAGTTTGCTTTCTGTAGCTTCGTATCCCCCATTCCTACTTTACCTGTGTTTGCTCATGTTCCCTTTGACTTACTATCACCCACTCAGTTGGGCGTACCTCTCTGGAACTACCCATCCTCAAAATTGATGACCATAATTTTCATAATACTGTTAGTAACCTTAGGCGTGTGTTCTCGCAAAGGGAGTTTGCAGCTTCGTCCCCATTTACGGACTTTCGCTCGGCCCGTCGCTTAACCGGCTAAAAGACGGACGATGTATTCACCCGTTTGTCTTTAACTGGTTCTTAGCACTTCAGTGTTATCGACCTTCTCTTGATTTTCAGTTGTCTTCCAGTGTACTTGCACCTATGTGATACTCACCTCCCTTCCTCTAGTTATAACCATGATTGTATATCTCTTAACCTGTCTTATCCTTCAATAGTTACATAACCTATAGCCCCTAATTGGGATCAGGCAGACATGTCTGCAGCTGAGGAAGATCTCCAAGTGTCTGCTTTCCTCAAACACTCCTCTCTCCAAACTTCCTCTCCTCTTAGCATCTAGTTTCAGGCTCATTGATCCTGGAGGTCCTCTCACGATTACCAGCAAACCACTTGATCAGATTCCTCTCAACGCAGCAAACTTAGGTGCTCCTATTACTATCTACCCTTGGCATAAAGTTCAACTTCACTTCCCAAATAGTAAATAGCCCTCTGTGCTGGCCTTCTACCCAGGAAACTCCAACATACCACAAGGCCAGATTCTGCGAACCTGTTAGGGGATTGAAATCCATAACTGCAGTGCTCTTCTCCTAACTATTGCGCTATGCACCACTTGGACAAGTGATAGTGCGACCCTAATCTGCCCAAATCCCCTGTTCCCTTGCCTTTTAGGGGCTAATAGACCTTAGAGTATCAACCAGGTACTGCTGACAACCTTTTCCCCGCGCATGCAGCAAGTTCACCCCCTCTTTATGATCAAACATTTTAAGTAGTACCCACACTCAGGCAGTACGATATGGCTTCCAACCTGACTTACGGATCTTGCCACTCTGCACTTGGTCCTTCTACAATCTTATACTTTGTCAGGATCTTGGTTTACAAAACCAACCCCTACAATCTCACCTTCCTTTTTGGACCGGGTTGGCAGTTGAGATTTCATCCACTATCAGTTACGAAAGGAAATAAGTAATTTCAGGATGAGTCAGAGAAGGACTCCAAGAGTGGCCCTCCGCTTTTGATATCATCATCCTCCTTTATAAAATATCGAACATTTTATCAATAGTTATTGCCACCTGCATCCAACCAAGCGTACCTCCTGTTCTGCTTCTGTGGTACAATCAATATATCTCCCTTTAAGGACCTCTCTCCTTTGACGCCTGTACCTTCATAGTTCTGACTATATGTTGCCAACTGCCACCATTCCTTATGTTCTCTATCCTCTGATTTGATATCAAGGGCAGTTAGTCAATTTTAACTTTAGTATCTTGGTGGAAACCCTCTAGATTACAGGGGTTAACCACCACCATATGGCTTTGGACAAGTCTATTATCACTAGGTGCAAATGTTATGTATGGTTTAATGGATCTCAAAGGACCTTTGGTCCTGTTTATCAAGTTCTCCCTTTGAGACCCAAATGTCTCAATTGATATTTGCTTTTATGTTTCAACTTTTGTGTTTTTGGTGCCTATAGAGCTAATTATTTCTTATATGGATGATTTTACCATCTCTATGGCCTCTTCTTCTTACTGCGGTAATATTTGCTCCCTCATCCGCATTTATGCCTACCAATAGGGTAAGGCTGCATGACAGAGAGTTTCCTCTTGTGTCCCTAAGACTGAGTTGTTATATTGATAGACTTCACACTAGTGGGTGACACCAAATACTAGTTCTAGTACTATTGATTCTCTAATTTCACCCCCAAATCCCAAGTCGAGTAGGATAGATACTAGTTTACACCTTGTTGTCCTCACGCCTCATATCTAGTGCTGCCTTTCTCTCACCCTGGGAGCATTCTCTACTATTCAGTACCTCTTTACCCCAACGGCCGGCCTCCCTCTACCTTTGTACTACAAACTGCTAGTTTTTATCTTACTTGATATTCTGCGCTATATTACAGACCTCATGTTCCCCACCCTCATATTGATTCTGTTAGGACTGGTCGATTCGAGTGGCAATGGAATAGAACGCTGGTTGTAATATTTCTTCGTAAATAGAGCTTGTTTGGGTAGTCTTGTTGGTAAAACTTTTGAGTAAACCTTATAATCTTGAAAACATGTTTTCAGTCTTGCTTGATTATGGCTAGGGCTAGCAAGGCCTTTCTATATTTAGATCCCGCGTCTGAGTGTTCGCAGACAACAAATGATTTACATATAAACAAGTCTCTTCCTCCCATGAATCATGTTGTAACCCAAGTACGAACCCTCTTTAACCCGGAAATGTCCTCTTTCCAAGCACCGCGGTGGCATGATCAGACCTCTCATATCTCAGAGTGTGTACACCCCACCTAGAATGAGTTCTCATCAGTCTTACTACTGTTTTTGCAATGCCAGTTCAGTTATAAATGTACTAAAAGTTACTTTGAATTCAAAGGGGCTAGCTTGTTTGTTTGTTAAGTCCACTTCTGGTGTTATCTGGCTATGCAGCTGGATTGCAGGATCCTTAGTTTTCGCAATCATGACAATCCCTTATCGACTTTACTGCCTCTCCTTATATACATGTTCTGATAGGTTGGTTCACCTTGTAGTCATCATAGGGGTATCAGCGTAGTGGGAGTATGTGTTATAGTAGACTATATCAATTGTGCGTGCATATCCATGTTAGAATCCACGGCCTCTCCTAAGTTCTTCAGGGTGGAACTCAGCGGGTACTTGATGCAATCGCTTTCTTCGATTTCCCTGACTTAGCCAGAGATGCCCTCCTATATGAACCCTGCAGACCGCATCCAGTTTGACAGACTACCACACCCTCTAAGGGTAACAATATCTGCTCTAATTGCACATTTTAAGATGTAAACCAGCACCTACAAAAGGAGCCAGGGTCGACTCCCAGGGCCAACACCGGGCCCAGAGGGGTCTGATTGTCCATAGAGTATTCGGCACATGCTTTTTCCCATTCTTAAACTCCTTGGTGCCTTACAGGAGCTCCTTCCTCCTGCTGTCATCTTGAATGTTTCTTGCCTAGCTTATTCTCTGATAATAAATTAAAAAATCAAGAAATTAAGTATATAACATAATTTTAGGTCCTTTTTCGGAACTCAACTTGGTAGGTAAAAAATCTTGCCTACTTACTTGGCCATACTACGAAAACCTCTCTCTTGTTATTCCACATCTGCCCTCTTTAGCATATGAGGATTCTCGCTTTGAATTGCCTCTGCAAACTCCTGCCCATGTTCTAAATGATTCTGTAGTTCCCAGGTATTTTCAAAATCCGAATAGCGAGTCCACTTCACAAAATAGCGTAATTCAAATCTCGGTACGTTCGGACTGTGAAACCTTCTTGTCCAAGAGATTATTTTCATTCTTCATGATTCTCTCGATCTCCACTTTGAGATCTGAATCAATTTCCTCCAGTTAGTGTGAAAGCTGCGCCCTCCTGGCCGCTTGAATATCGCCTATGGTTACAGCAAGGATATGAGGAATATTGGATTGACCTTCCATCTTGGCGATATTTGTAATTTGTAGGCGAATAGTACACTTGTTTCTAATACTTTAAAGGAGCCACACAGGTCCCTTAGTGTGTATGTGTCATGCATTGAACATAACCTGGGCCCCAACTATATTATCCAGTAGCCTTCTAGCATTATGGTTGGTATACTTACTCATATTTTCCCGTCCTTGTTCCAAAGCTTTTGTGGCCTGTTGGTATAATGTTTACATCCACTGAGTGTATAGCTGGTTGTCTGAACTTAGTGCTTCGTGTTCCTTTATCGATTCGGTTTGTCGATGGAATCCATAGTTTGCGTACAATGGTTACCTGCCATCAGCATTGCTTACAGAATTGTTGTAGGCATTCTCAGCTACTGTTAGCAACTGGTACAAGTCCCTAGAATTTTAGTTGACAATGTTCCTTCGGTATCCTTCCAGCACTTGGTTACCCCTTTTCCATTCCTCCATCACTTTATTAGTGGTACGCAATTGACATAATTGGTTTATCCACTAGCTTGTGCATAATGCTTTCAGGAATACTACGGAGGACTTTCCATCCATGTCGGATATATTTCCGCCTGGACGTCCCTGTAGCTTCCAGACTTCACTCAAGAATATGTCTCTAACATCCTTCGCAGATGTATTATTTTCTGGACATATGAAGTGAGCCATATTTGTAAACCGATCCACTCCTACCATAATTTATATTTCGCGTTGAAACTTAGTTAGTTGTATGATGAAGTTGGTCGATATCAAGGAAAATTTAAGAACAGAACTTCCTGGGGCTGCAGCAGACTAAACTGCACATGTTGTGGAGATTCATTATGTTGATATTCATCATATACCGGTACGTAGTTATTGATCCATGCTATCACTCTTTTCCAGTAAAAGTTCCTGCTAACCATTTCTAGTGTCTATTTCTGTCTAAAGTATCCTGATAACTTAGAATCATGGCTACCTTTAGCTATAGTTATCTGCGTTGGTCGTATTCTGAATTGTATAGGTGATGCCTATACTAGATCAATAATTCTGTTAGACTCATTGAAGGGCTTGTGGTTTGCCCTTGGTTGTTAATGTTTCAAATTCCTTTCTTCATTCCTGGCAGTCTTGGTCGTTCTGTTTTGGTTCTGCAATAGTCGAAATATTGTCTAGGCATATTTTGTAATATTGATGCTGGACATTATTGCATCAGATATTAGGAGATACCCTTTGTCTAGTTTCGCCTGATGGTCTATTTCATTGTGTAACCCATTTTCACCGTGGTTCGGTTGTAAGTTTGGGACCACAATGTGGGTCCGTATTGCAATGGATTGACTAGGTGATATATATGTACTTCACAAGCCATGTTTTTCTCTTACAGTTCTTCAAGTCTGTCAACTTCCATCAGATCTGGTATTTATTTTTTCTCCGTGATCATTTGTCCCAATTGGCCCCATTTGTGCACCTAGCAATCTTTATTTCCGTGATTCATTAAGAAAATCTTGTCCTCCCTGGTATGGTCAGCATCACTTACTCCTATGCCAATGCTGATCCCGTCTATAGTTGCCATTACACTTCGTGGTGCTAAGTGCGCATTTTTTCCACTATTAATACAACGGCAATTCCTGTCTCTACAAGCCGTTGTTCTTTGACTGGGATTATGAAATCCTCTAGCGCATACATATCATATCTGGCTTCAGGTCAATACCCCTTCATAGGCATTCGTGCTTGTCAGTATAGTAATTTTATCCGCAAGCATCTTTATTTCTGTCCAATAAATCTTTCACGCCTGTTTTGTTGGTTTAACGGCACTAAAGTAATTTAGAAGTTTAAAGGCGGCAGTATTTAATGTTCACTATACATAGAGCACTACTCAGCACAGGACTCCGGCTGGCTGCTTAATACATAAGGCTGTCTGCCAAGTTTTCTTAATCAATTAACAATATTGTGATGATAGTTCCCCAGTTGTTGAGCCTACTGTATCTGTTGCAGTTTCCACACCTTGGTTGGAATGATATTCTTTAGATTCTGATAATCAGTATAAACAGTTCCTGGTTTTTCCGTTGTCAACCTGAACTGTTTTCACTGTTAGAATACCTCCTGAATCACGCGTAGCTCAGGAAAATATATCTTGTAATTTCATTCGGCCAGGCTGAGTTTTGTGCATAGAAAGACATCCAATAAAGCTTTTTGTCCTTAAGTTGTCAGAGAACACACCCTAGCGCAAAATCACTATGTGCGGTTTCCACTATGGTTTCCTATCCAGGTGAAAATGACTGAGGATTAGGGCTGAGATGAATCTTTGATTAAGTTCCTCAAATGCCTCATCTTCTTCCTGCCCTAAGATAAATATTCCAGGGTTGCTCTTCAATGTTTTGTTAATGATTTGCTTATTTTCCATATATTCTTAATGAAAATATTGGGAAAAATTACCAAAGGCAAGGAATATTTGCACGTATTTCAAAGACCTTGGTGGCTTCCAATTGTTAATACTTTCAACCTTGCTTTCGCTCAAGGTTAATCTATCGATTACAACAATATAACGCTAAATCTCAACGGTCTTTCCATGGAAGATAAACTTCATAGTTGATACTGATAGATCATGTTCTTCTAAGCAAGAAATTATCTTCTTGACCAAGACAAGGTTTTCCTTTTCCGTTTTAGCGTAAATCAGGGTATCGTTAAGGTATACGACCACCCTATAGTCCAAAGGTACAGGTAGAATTTAGTTCATCATGGCCTAAAATGTGGTGGCTGTGTTAATTAGCGGGAATGGGATTGCTTAGTATTCAAAGTGGCCTTATTACGTGTCGTATAGTGTTTTTCACTCATATCCTTCCCTGATTCTCTGGTGGTGATAATCATCTTTCTGGTCATTTTGAGGGAATTTTTGGGCTCCACCAAACAAGTCACAGAGTTCGCTCATGAGTGGTAATAGGAATTTGTTAGCCACTTTGAGTTTATTTAACTGTCAGTAATCCACACAGAGACTCAATCACACACCGAGTTTTGAGAGAAATCAAATTGGTACCCGTGCAAGATATTTGCTTAAAACGGATTTCCACTAATCCTGCATTTTGTACTGGTATTTGATTAGCAAATCTAGCTGGTGGTCTCATATGGGATATATTTTGCCCCATTGTGGGACTGCGGTATGTATTAAATCAATTCTATTCTTGTGGGTTCTTCTTCCTGCTAGTCTCTTATCTGTTTCCAGTGCAAAAACCCTTCTGAATACATGGGATTCCTGAGGTATTTGCTGGAACTCAGTCGCATCTTGTATCATTGGGTATGAACACTTAAATCTTCCAAGCGACCGTGCTTCTTGATCATTGGGCCGAGTTTCATCCCTTTCAAATCTCAGTTTTATTCCCTTCCCCTTAACATGACCCCAAATTCTTTCATCTTTGTATATCTCCATTTTGGCGCACCCTCGATATCTGTTATTGGATGATCTGTATGCTACCTGGCAAATGGGATGATAGTATCATAATTTCTACTATTGGCAATTTCGCTAATATGTGAGATCGTTGGGAATTGCCCCTGATTTCTAACAAGATGGGATGTCTATTATGATCTCCACCATTTGATGCTATAGTTCCTTGAAGGGTATAAATGTTCTAACCATGTGTGTGTGTGAGGTATGGGAAGCAATTTTTGTCAACCAGTTCTTGAGTAACTAGGAATATATTAGATCCTGATTGTAATAGGACACGAATCAGACTCCATGCTCTATTGGCTTCAATGGTTACCCAGCCTTCTGGGTAAGAATTATGAGGCGGGTTAAAGCTTGTGATTTTGCTTAATTTGTTGTGGCCACTATCGCTCATTTCAGGTCTCATATCCAACATGTTCGTTATAGTAATGACTAGGGTGTTTGGTACCATGCCTGCACGGTTTGAGCTATTGAAGGCACCTTCGACAAACTTTACACTTTGTCTTTGCTGTACTGGGGAGCCAACTAGAAGTGGTCTTTAGACCTTGCTGAACAGTTCCTATAATACTGCCATTTGCCTTGCCTAACTGGAAACGAACTTGTTTCATTTGTATGTTCTCAGGTGATACCACACCCAACCCCTCACTTCCACATGAGCCTCTTGTGCCTACTAGGTCTACAAAGCCGGAGACTAGGGTCGGGATGGAATTACCTCTCTCAGTATAGCGTGTCAATCAAGTAGCATTAGTTTTCTCATTCTCAGACAACTTCTTTTTGCTTGATGCTTGGAGTCCTCTTCCGAGTGTTCCATTTTTTGTTTGTTCAGCTGACCTATTGTGAATTTTAGTTTCTAGAGGTCTTCTCTTCATCCAGGCTAGACTAGAAACCCCTAGTCATTCCTAAGGAGTACCTTGTTAGCACTGGTCAGTCCACTCTCGCTAGCAGTTTTGGGAGAGGTTTAGGGCTTTATAAGAGCCTTTTTTTATTCAAAGGTTTTCCTTCCTGAGGTCCTATATACACGAAATGTTTCCTACCATTTTCTACTTTTCATTGATAAGATTCCTGCTGTTAGTCCCAGACTATCAATAGCCGCGCTCCAAGTCAATACCTTCTTACTCTGCTTTGTTTTTAGGTCTGCTTTACTCCTGTAGGTATAGATTAACTTTTATGACTCGCATTTATCTTTAAGTTGCCCACGGACGAGGGCAATATACCTGCTAGTAATACTTTACAGAGGTCGAGCCCAGTAATTGATTTCAGTTTCGGTAAGAGGTCTTTAACTGAGTACCCAGTCTCCGTCGTTGCAGGTTCCTCTAAACCTAATTTTACTCTTGATCAATATCATACAATTAGCAAATTTTGGGTTAGTTTCCTTGGTTCACCCTGGTTGATTGTGATTTTAGCCACTTAGTGACTCTTGTTCCGAGGAGTCATCGATATTGGTGTTTGTCCTATAACTGATACTTGGGCCTGTTTCCTACATAACTTCCAAATAAAGTTGGTCAAAGTGCAACTTGTGCATTGATTGGGTTTCTTTCGCTTATCAATCTTGTCCTCGGGAATTCATTCATGACTTTCTATACAATTTTTGTGCTCAACCTTGCCTTTAGCAAAGGCTTTTTTCCCTTTTTCCTATTGTTTCTTAAATGTACAGATAACCTTTCCAGCTGCCATTTAAGATATTCAATTTTTATTTTCTGCTGTTGTCATGCTGTATTTGAATTCCAACATTGGGTTTCTTTTCTGGAAGTAACTTTTCCTTGCTCTTTTATTCTTAATAGTGCTTATTGTTCTAGAACGATTCTTCGGCCTTGGTATCCTAGCCGACTGCCAGGATCTAGTCGTTATCAAGGTCATGATTTTCATATTAGAGAGTACAGAAGGCTTCAGTAAGAAGTTGCCGCTAAATTATGGTTTTCCAAGTGATAGTGGATTCTTCTGCCTCGCTGTTGAGCATTCCCATAATAAGGAGATACTTTTCCATGTTCCTAGTGTAGCTCACTTTTCCATCTTTGGTCAGGCTTTGTTTCTCTTATGCAGTACTGAGAATTGTTCGGTAACTTCGGCCAGAAAGGTTATTTAGAAATTTTCCCAGTGGTCTTTTGGGAATACGAGGTCCTCAGTCATTTTTTTCCACTATGTTATTGCTACAGGGGTTACGTCACTTTCCTCCATTCTTCCAATACATATTTTATTCACTCCTCGTCGTGCTCTCCTTGGTATCTGTGTCTCCTAGAATAGTCCAGACAGTTTAATAGTCATACTCGCACTTTTAGAGTAGCTTTTTTATCTAACTTGAAATGTCAATCTACCTGCTGGCGGTTGGTTCTGGCTAAGGATTGACCCAGTTGCTCCACCCATGCATCTTCTTCAGAAATGATCTTCCGTCGTAGCAAGGGTCCACCAGATGGCTCAATATATGTATTCGTAGGTCCTTCTCTGTTTTATGAGCTAGGATCATAGTCGTTCGGGTTATCTGTGTGGGTAGGAGGAGGTGGTGGTGGTGTTTTTCCACCATAATTGTTTCCTTCTAAGCAATCCACCCCTTTTGCCTTTTCCCACAAGGGATTAAAGCGTAATTCTCCCCTTCTATCAGCTGTGGTCCGTTTTCCAACTATAGGAAATCCAGTAACTAAGGTTCGACTGTTTCCCACTTACTATATTGGTTTCTGGCAACTTATACTTTACTAACTGCGTCAATTATTCATGCCAATATACTACTCATTTGGTTTAATGTTGTATTCTGCCTGTAGGCATAGTTGTCTCTCTTAATGCGTTCATGTTCTAATCATTGGTGAAGTTCCCACAACTCCAATCTGGTCCACTCATAATCCCATTGCGTGGCACCATGGCTTTGCAATATTCTTTGACCTTTGGCGCACAACTGCTTGTTCCAGTTTCACGATCTCCATTAAGAGATTCCGCTACTGTCCGCAACTTTAGCGTGAAGCTGTGTACTTACTGCATCATCCTCCGCAGCCCTTTGTTCAAGAGCTCGAAACCTTTCTTCTAGTCTTTTACTTATTACTGTATAGATAGTAAGTGTTTTTGTGGCCAACATCTTACATGCATTGCGGACCTGTTTTAGCTCTTGCCCATGATTTGCTAGCCTCTCATGATGTGGTTTACATGGTGTTGAAGTTGGTCTACCAGAGCCTGTACTTGAGTACACAGTTCATGGTAAGCAAGATGAGTAGTGTCAACCAATTCCCGCAGGCCTTGGGTGATCTAGCTAAAGGTCGGTTCAATCCCTGCATGCAATTTTTCCCAGGCAGGATGTCGTGTGCCGGGAGCTCTAGGGGACTTTATAGGGTGCCTGTGGCTGACTTTCTCAGTACACTGGGCTGTGAGAGTTGGTCTAGTGCCAAAGGTTCTCTGGAGTTTACATGATCATGATTGGTTCCTATGAAGGATACCTCTCTGATATCATACAAGTCCTTGTACATCTCTAGTACATGTAAAAGACAGGACAATATTTAGGAGCAGACTGGATGTCTTCTGAATCCCCATACAGAGGTTGTAAAGAATATAAATGTTGAAAAGGAACTTGAGGTTCTGCTTTCCTGACTGTCGTAGTCCTCAAGTGGGTTTCTTTGTAAGGATAGCCTGTGACGTTCTATATAAATCCCTGACAATCCTTCTAGTATAGGGTTGAGTTTAGTGTCTGTGAATCAGGAGGGTTTGTAGGAGTACGGTACGAACTGGATCTCTTGAAGAGACTGGTTAAGGATAGTTACAATCAAAAGGTGATGTTTTATGGACGAGGTTCAAGAATAAACTTGTCGAGGCGGATGGCAACAGACATGAGCTTCGGGGTTTGCTGTAGTATGACTTTGCGATATCGACAGTCATGTATTGAGCCTTGGTTAAAAGGAGAAATATCAATATATTGTTAATGGTAGTCGGTTCTAAGGGCAAGCAAATGGATGTAGGCTTGTAATCTTTCTTAGTAAATAGAGATTCTATAGTAAGGCTTGTAGATAAAAATCTGAGTAAAACTTATAATATTGATAAGATCTCTTCTCTGTTGCTTGATAATGGCCAAAGCTTAGTAGGTAATACGATATTTATATTCCACGTCTGAGTGATTGTGGACTATACCTAGTTTACTTATAAACATGCATGTTGCTTCCATATTTCATCTTTTGACCTGAGAGCAAACACACTATGACCTAGAAACTTTCTCTTTTCATGAACACCTGATGGCATAATAAGAGCTCTAGCCGCTCACAGAGTGTGAATCACAACTAGTCTGAGTTGTCATCTATCTTTCGCCTATTTAAGCTATGTCCGTCCCGTTTGAAATGCATCAATTGCTTCTTTGAAAACCCTAGGGCCAGCTTGGTTGTAGGCGGAGTCTGGTTGGTGCCTTATTATCTGGCTATGCAGCAGGGTTTCAGGATTACTAGTATTCGTAAGCAGGCCAATACCTTCACGTTTTCACTGAGCCTCCATATCAACTTGTTACGATAGGTCATTGACCTTCTCTGCATCCTAGGGGCATCAGTGTACTCTCACTATATGTGGGAATAGCCTACTTCAATTGTGCTTTCATACTAATCTGGGACTATTTGTGCACTCAGAACTTCAACAGGGTGTAACTCTGCTGATTCTTGAAGGAATTGGTTGGTATCCACTTCCCTGACCAAGTTACAGTTGCCTTCCTATATACTCTACATACAGCCTCCTGCCAGAGGCACAGCGAAGACTTATACAGACAAACAAGATGTGATCAAATTACTTGTTTTTCTATGTAATTGAATAATAGCATGAGGTGCCCATGTAGTCTCCCAGGGCGAATGGATGGTCTGAAGAGTATAAACGTCGGTGAAGGTAAGGACTGATGCTTTTTCACATCCTGGGAGTCATATAGTCCATTTTGGGCGTCATTTGTGCCTAACTGCTTCCTGGCATGGAAGGCTTATGGCTATACGTTCAATGTTAGTCAAGCAACCTCTTCCATTCCACACCAACCCTCTTGTTCCATGGAGAGATAAGCAATTATCTAGCTTTCTCCTTACGCAGACCTTGCCATCCTTGTGCTCCCCTATGGTTGATGCTCTTCCGAGCTTTAGCTAGGGTTGCTGCTCCATGCCCTTCACTTGACTTTCCCTCTATTATAGGCTATTGCGTTTGCTGTTCTTTCTGTGATCTGTTTAAGCACTTTTACTCAAACGTTATACCTGGGAGGTAGGGAACTGCCCCACCCTCACCTCCTGGATGCTCACTGCTATCTTTTGCTAAATGGGTTCATCTGACACTAACACTCAGGGGCTCACTCTCATGGTCCCTCTGATAAGGTATAACCAATAGTTGATTCCTGCTCCTTTCCCACCTTTAGCTACTCTACCCTCAGCCAATGATATTCCTGAAGGCAGGCCCAAGATCTCCACTTCGCAGATTAGCTTAATAAAACACCCACCTCAGAATACAAGCAATTCCACGGGCTTTTGGTGACGTAACCAGTAATGTGCCTTTCGAGGTTCATGGCTAGTCAGATCAATTAAGATACATACCTACTTAAGGTACCTGACTCCACACCTGTACACCTATTCATCCTGTCGATCTACGCACTTTGTTTGAGGTTCTGATAATTGCCACATCTGGAGCCTCCATGTGGAAAGGGTGAATCATATAAGAAGATGGACTAGGAGGTTCGGATTTCAATCAAGACTTCAAGTCATGTTCACGTATGGTAAAGCTATAGAAAATTAAATCAAAATGATAAAATTTAAAATGGTGAATACAAAGCTACAATCCTCACCAGGTCTGCACATGAAAGTACTTCCTTCTTAGGATAGACTACCATTCAGGTTTATCTAACTACAATTGTTAAGCCAAGAAAACCCATCCCTACTCTGTACATAAATCGAAACCCTATTCCCCCCTTAATATATCAAAGCCAAACTCCCCTATTGTAAGTTTGGCAAGTGTGCAGATTTCTCATATAATGAGAATGAACCAATCTGTTGGGCTTTATTATATATATCTTAATTATGTATGTAGTAGATGAAACCCTTGCAGATGGAAGAGTTGTCAGTAGCCTACTGTCTAGTCGATATCGGAATCATTATCTCAGTTAAGACTTAATTGCCCTAGATCGATACCGACTATACTAGTAGTGTAGTCAACCTGCCCTTCCTGGCCATGGCACTGATATTCTAGAAACTAGGGGACTTCCTCAGTCAGTTCCACTACTGTGTTGTCTTTATGGGCCCTACTCTTAGCTAATAGTTTAATAGACACCGCAGCAGTGATACAACACAAAGCTCTCCAAGTCTAGTAATATGACTCACTAATGGTACACTGCCCGATTTATTGTTGGTGAACAAATATAGCTTTATCCTTACCTACTTCACTATCTCGCCTACTCGCTAATGCCTTTTCTAAATCACCCGCTTTCTACGCATACAGACAATCAGTACATAGAGTACCTTCACTGTGGCTGCTGGAATTAATACTAGCAACTTGACCAGGTTGGCTGCCAACCAGCATTATAAATATATATTTCTGAAAGCATCCGATTGGTTGGGCGGCAATGATATATAATGTATTGCATGACCCCCTTCACCCTAACAATCTTTCTAGCCTTTTTTCAACTCTATAATCTTTACTACAGTGAGTTAAATTAAGACTAGGGTGTGTGACGTACGTATTACGTAGTCAAAGTATCCCTGATTACCTAACAGTGACTATAGTCGAGTTTCACATTTTGTGTATCATTACTGGACCAAAAGTTTCAATCGCTCTAGAAATACACAAACATCACGGTTGGATAACCAACCCTGCTCCAAGCCCATATTACAATGGAAGTCAGTGTATTAACCACGTAAGTTGGCAGACACACTTTGCTAATATCTCTTCTAAATAGACCTTCTCTGGAGATCATGGTGGAAGTCATTACACAGACGTGGTAGGCCAGAATGCCCTCTTGTCCTTTACCATGTTTTCTTAAACTATTCATTTACCCAACGTAAACTGGATCCCAGACTAATTATGGAAACACCTTACCATACCTACGCAGGTGGCTCTAGTGAAATTTGGTCCTGGGTTAATATATCTTCCTGCATGACCCTACTTAATCTTAGTTCTGTGGTACCATGCCTAAGCTGGTTTCCTTGCTCAGTTGCGGTACTGGGTTACCCAACCTACCTGGGTTTGTATGAAATCTTTTTTTTGGTTAAGGTACTGATGGGTCTCCTGTAAGTGTGGCAATTATTTTGTACAGTTCCTCGCCAGGTCATTCCATGAATACTGGCTGGGCTGAGGTTGTCGAATTTATACAAACTGGTCCATGGTCCTTACACTACTCATGTTTTCAGCCAGTCTGTCCTCAAATATGCCTCCTTCCTAATACAAGCTACTCTAACCTGCAATTACAATCAACTGGGATTCAGCTCATATCTGCTGATTCTAAGGTTTGGTGGAATAATGTGTATGATAATGAAGCAATACATTGCTTGCCATTCCTTCCAATCTCTTAAACAGAGTCAGAGATGTTTTTTCCACTATACTGCCTACCTCTGATGCCAGATATTGCGTGAACCAATGAGGCATCTTGCCTTTTACAAATCTCTCCCATCGACTGTTACTATGGCTACCACAATGTAGATGTGATCTGAGTAATCAATTTCTGGTATAGTTACTTCGCTTGCTGGCCTACAAATAGGATTTTCCCGGTACAGCTCAAACAGACCAATATACAATACAGGGTAGATATTCTCCAATAGATATAGTTGCAGGTACTATGCTAGCATTCCTACTTTTCGCTTAACTATAAATGTTCTCAACTAAATGTAGTGTATCTTTTCCATTGGTGACTTAGTGACAAGATTTTTGTTTTGTCATGTATAATAAGGTAGGCTTGCCTTTCTTTGGTTAGGTTGATATCTTCATTGGTGACAATATTCGCACATGATAGTCGCTTTTAATCATGCCATTTCCTTTGTTACTCCTATGCATGGTGTTATGTTTGTCAAAATTGCTGCCACGTTCCTTCACGGTACTTATGCATAAACTAGCTGTTTGGGTGTATACCATGTTAATCAAAAATTGCACGAGACTAGTTGGGGCAGGGGACAAACCTATAGTTTAACTCAAAGGGAGATTCCTTTGAATACAGGAATACGGGCCTATTGTAAGAGAGTTGCGCTAGCAGTAACAACGCAGCCGAGTGGTCTTGCATCTATGAACTACAGCTAGTTAAGTACTGCTCCACTGCCTGATTTACCTTCCCAGTTTGCATATCACTGGCAAGGTGGAATGCAGTAGAGATATTTCAATATGACTAAGAGTAACTATATATGACTAAACCAAAATTTGGATATAAATGCGGTATCGGAGTCAGACATAAACGATTCTATGTGTAACTTCAGTCCCAATTCTTCCTTGAGACATATCATAATCAGTTACATAACACGCATCTACATTGCCAGAGGCATCATGTAAGCAATATTTGAAAATCTATCAACAATGACTCATTTCATTGAATACCCTGTGAGCCAATTAAGGCCACACTAAAGTAGATTGATGTTGAGTTCGAGGGCTTCCGGGGAACCTTAACGGATTTGTGTAAGCGAAACTTCTCATCGCTTATTCTCATATTAGATTGACAAGTTACACAGTTACACACCTTTTTCCGTACCAGGTTCTCCATACAGGGTCAAGGAAAGGTTGCTTTAATATGTGTGATGGTCTTATATATTATTCACTATACAGAACTGAGGAATACAGTTTTGCTTCCAGGAATGTCCACTTGAACACAAATTCCTTATTGATATACAGTGGGTTTTGAGAGGTGAATATAAGATCTTTCATTTCAATTAGTGCTTCAAGACACATTCCCTTCTCTCCCAGTACCCTGAGAACAACATGATATGAAGGGGATGTTGTTGCCCCTATCTTTAGGGCTTGTGAGAAATCTGACGCGGAGTGATAACAAGGACTTGTCTGCAGGATGTCCAGACGCAAGACATCACATTCCTGTTGAATATGCCATTACCTATGATGAAAAAATCTCTCTGGTAGAGTATTAAATACCTGTTATAGGATGTAGCCCATACACTTCGATCCCACATCTGCCTTTTCATTCAATTACAACTCCTGGTAAAACACTGAAAGTTCAAAAGGCTGTTGGAATTCTGCCCAATATTGTTGGCTAAGGTTTAAGACCTTAGTATAATTAAAGTTCCACATTTTCTTGTAATCTTTATATTCAACTATATGGTTTTCCACCAAATGCAGAAGTTGATCTCATTCATTGAATGCAATTACTATATAACTGTCTACTCCTTATCATGAAAGTCATAGTTCGAATCCAGGGGCAAGTGCATTACCTTGTTAGAGGTTACTATATGGCAGTTTTGTCATCAGAGAGCTACGAGACCATTGATGAATAGATAATTAGGGGTGTCCGTTTCCAAATTAGTTTGATTAGAGCCAGCAGAGTTGGTCAGAATGGCCACAGTGGTGAATACCATCTTGGGCTGTTCAAAGAAGTCCTCACTGGCTGAATTTCAATCACATTTTGTAGACTTCTTCACAAAGTCCTTTAACAATTTACCTACTTTACCTCAACCATTTATCAGTGACGTTACAACTTTGCAATCCCCCTAAAGCTTCGACTGAACATTACCTGCTCTGTGGTTTTCCACCACTTAATCTCGTTAACCTTCCTACTTGCCATAGATATCCGATTCTGGGATATCTTGTTAAGAAAGAATACTACTTCCCTTTGGTGGAAGGCGGAGCGCTTAATGATAATGCATAGATCTGCCTTGTACAGTTTTCCATCTCATGTCATTCTAGCAAGACTTTTAATTCAATTAAGATTGACTATATTACTAGGTCA
Source organism: Tuber calosporum (assembly GCA_003316355.1). NCBI lineage: Eukaryota > Fungi > Ascomycota > Pezizomycetes > Pezizales > Tuberaceae > Tuber > Tuber calosporum. The sequence continues at coordinate 34,631 of QFET01004832.1, read as the reverse complement.
TTCATTTATCCAATGACAGTGGCATTTAAGATATCTGAAAATTCCCTTTCGATGATACTCTGAAAGGTAGATGGTGAATTGTATAGCACACAAGGCATTGCCGCATATTTAATGAGGATGTAGCAATTCAGAAGTGCGGTTTTATTTCTTCTACTGTAGCCATCCAGTGACATAATCCCTATATTTCAGCTCCAGCATGTTGATTACTTTGCCCTGTCCGTGCCTATTCCTAAGCTCTTTGATCAATGGCAAGGAATCCTCAGTTATAATAGTTATCTTATTTAGCTCTCGATAATGGAAGCATACCTGTAGGATACTCTTTTACTTTGAACCAAGAGGATTGCAACACCAGCTGGTGAACTAGTTCAACACACCTTACCATGTTACTGCATATCACAAACATAGTGATACAAAATATATGACTCTCACTTGCAGAAAGTGTACTAAGCCCTAAAAGAGGCTAAGTCCCTTGTTCCATTTCAATCTTATGATCCAACTCTGTATGACTTGGAAGGGTAGTAATATTTCCTCAACTGAAAATAACCATATTATTCTCGTAATCTTTGTGTAGATCGACACTGTTGTACTATGCATCTTCTCTAGTATTTAAGACAATGCCTAACAGATATTCCAGTCCACTTGCCTTGCCCAGTTGTTTTGCATTCTTAATAAACTCCATAAGTGGCTTGGTTAGTTGACTATTTTTCTGTCAGTACTGTGAACACCACTTTAGCCTACTCTTATTCCGATCAAACTATAGATATGGTCGTTTAACCAAGATATATACAAATACCTATTAACCTTAGTGTCCGACATATCTGTTATTTCAAACCTCATTTAATTCACATACTCAGCAATCTTAATTATCATAGTTTTGATGTAAACGTTTTCAAACCCTGGAATCTGTTTTGCACTTGCCTCAGATTTTGGATCTGACACATTTGATGGATACATGCTACCTGGTCCTTCTTGACCGTGTAGCTACTCCACATGATACCTGTCGTGCTATATTTAAACACAAGGGTTGTTTCTCCACTTCTCCTCTGGTTCTGAATGTTAGAGTCCACACATACCTTTATGTGTGTTGGCCTTGTGTGGGGTGGTGGCCCAAATAGACTATGGCCTCTTGGATTGTCTTTCATCACTACCATTTTTCGTTCACTTAAATGTTTATATATATTTTTCTGGGTAAAATGATTCCCTTTCGGGTTGATACTATCACGCCCACTAGAAAACTTTTATTCAACCCTCCTCCTGTTAACTAGGAAAAATAGCCTTCGCTTGCTAATCAAGGCCTATATGATTGACATACATAGGCAAACAAATATAAAGAAATAAGAATATGACTATCGGTCTTCCCCTGCTAAAGCATTAAAGACAGGCAATCAAATTAAACTATTGCACAACCCAATACAAAAGGAAACACGAAACCAACCCTGTCCAGCAGCATTCAGTCGTTTACCTTTCCTTGTATGGAGGAGTTGACTCCTCTAGTCTAATTTCCCTTCAGTTCAGCAATTTTTTTGTATACTTAATTGTCACGACTAGCAGTCAGATTGCTTTTTTCATTCGTGTTATTGATGTGGCTTACATACACACTACTGTCAGTATCAACCTACAATCTCACAGGTGATCCAATGAGTTCGGCAACTTGGTTCTCACCTAGATGAACCACAATGCGTTGATGTTTGGACAAAGTTGAAGTACCATGTCCAGCTTTAGACACGTTAACTCTCTAGCCGTTTTAATGCCATGAACAACTGGTTGAGGAGTACTACAATGTACTCAAAAGTGACCCTCTTTCCAGCAATGAGAGTATTTTTTCAGCTGGCTGCGCTTATCAGTCCAGTTTACCTGACTTTTCTAGTTTTTTACCTAAAAGATTTATTTTTAACCACATTGGGTTAGCCATTGCTTGATGGTTTTTGGATGTTCTAATCCTAGGATCTGGTTCCTTCTTCACTGACAGTCAGTGTAAGACACCTTTTATCGGTCAGGATATTTGGTGTATATATTTCTTTGTGAACCATACAGGGTAAAGCTATTATAACCTCCAGTTGCTAATCTCTGTTAAGAAGAGGTTTATAGAGTCAATATATGGTTTGCAGTATACACTAATCTGTCAGCCTGCATGTGGCAAATATGCTGTTATTCATATGCGAGGTTCGTCCTTCTTGCTTATGCCTTGAGAAGGGAATTCAATAGTTAAGCCAAGATGTTGTTTCCAAAGATTATTGCTCCAAATGGACCTCATAACTGGACAGTCCCCTTCACATAGAAACCAATAGTGGTTTTAGTTAGTGGCCCAACTGGACTGTTGGATCTTCCTAAAACCAGCTAAAGTACATAACTTATTTGTTAGGTTGAAAGTTACCTCAGCACCCTTAAGCTACATACTTCCTAATATGAACCTAGATGTTATTATACATTTTCAGTCCAGCACCTTCACGAAGCCCAATGTACTGGCTCACATTATCGACAACCAACAACTTGCTTTGTCAATAGTACTCAAGCCAAATCTTTGGATCATTGATGGCTCGCTAAGTGTTAACGGGGTCCCATTTACCCCCTTTGATCCTGTATCTCTTCGGTTTTTCATTACCCCAGTGTGAGATTTGTGGTTGCCCTTCCAACCGATGTTCGACAAGTCTTGAGGCTGATTCTAATAAAGTAGCTTCTTGGCATGATTCTAGCTGTACTTGAGTTGACCTAGAGAGCAGTGTATATTATGAAGTGAATAAGAGGAGTTTTAATTACTGCTACTAGAGTGGAAATCACCTGGTTCTCCTCCTTCGCCGACTGTTAAGCCTCCAGGTGGTTGATTAATACCTACACAGCAGGTATTTTCACTACAAACTCCCAATGGTTCATCATATCAGCAAACGTGATGAACCGGACTTGTTTCGCTGGCCTCTGAGGTGTATTATTATTGCACTGGAGAGGTTGTGGTAAGGGGTTGTTTTGCTGCAAGAACCTAACCCACATACCCAAGAACTAACTGTTAGATGTTACAGCCTACACCTATATTGATATGGTCTTCTGAACTACAAAAATAACTATATATCTTTTTAAAACAGGGCAGTAGTGGGTACCTGTTACAGTGCTTCACCAGGACCCTTTGTACAGAGTCCCATCTAGTGGAAACTATGCCATAGATGTCTTTTCTCAATGCAACGAGCAGCGAAACAATAAGCTGTACCCGACTGTCTGGCACTCTATAGACACCGTTTTCTCCCCACCACGCCTATTTGCTATCCAGGAGTCTGTGTTGCTCCCTGGTGGCCAAGGAGTACTAGAGTACTAGATCCTGTTTAGTGGCTGGCAAGAGAGTTGCCTCTGTCACCACATTTGCTTGTTCTTATTCTAATAGGATTATTACCTTATTTTTCAATGCCAGAAACTTAGTAGCTAACCTATTGGTTTTGGTTTTGTAAGTCATTTATCCTCACACTCCCGCCAGTGGTGATGATCTCCATGCAGTACCTGAGGGGCTATAAGTTCAGCCTACTAGATGTGTTAGGATGGCAAGAGTAAATGAGGATACCCACGTTGCACCAGGTATTTCTCCAAGACTCCAAGCTTCCATCACAGCTGGCGTGAACTTCTGATTCTTGTCTACATCTTGCCTTACTTTTGGAAAATATAGTTCAAATCTAAAGGTTCCACTGTGGAGAAGGTAAAGGGGTGGAGCTTCGTATTGGACAACCTTAAATTTAGAGTTAATACTGTCTGGTTGTTTCACTGCCCTCTGGAAACCCTCAAAGCGGCCTTTCAGCACATAAACTGTAATCATTTGCTTCGGGTCTGCAGTCTGTACCAGCTTTAACCAATCTGTTGCCATGTTAACTATTTTCTGTTAAATCTAGACTTGCTTGTCTTGGACAAAGCATTCTAGTTAACACTGTCCTTCCCCAAACATTCTCCCTCCTTGATGAACAATATATGGCGTAGAGACTTAGTGCTTAAAATATTCAAGAGTAACACCATGAGGGTGGAATACAGTTACCACCGCAGAGGGATTTTCCTTAATGGATATTTTAACTAGCTTAGTATATGGCACAATCATAATTCCATATTTGTTGGCACTATGTTGGGGGCCACCACAATCAACCTTGTAACATATTGCCCATACAAGACTTGAAGATTGTCAATATCCTCGTAGACCATAATGGGCGGGCGCAAGATTGATCCACTTCGCTCCCTGAGTGTAACAGTTTTTTAATACATGGTTGTTTCCATGCTTGGCTACCTGTTCAAGAAAAAGATACTAGTGGTCATAAACTTCATAAATCGGGTCTCCTGGAGGCAGAAAACTCACATACTACTTCACTAAATACATTAATTATATACTTTAACTGGGGTACCCTCCTAGAAGATGTATATTAAGTTTATGATTGGACCAATGAGTTAAAGTAAAATTCCCAGAATGTTAGATATAGATAATTGAATCAAAATCAAAACACTTAATATCGATAAGCCTGAGATTCCCTAAATTCAAGTTCTTCCCATGAAGATAGTTAATTAACATAGCAGATTGCGGTTTGCACTTAGTTTGGTAGGATTATGAATGACAACTACACCTACCCCTACAGTAACCATAAATTAGCACCCTTCACCACTCTGCAATGGTTAACGCCGGACTCTCACAGAGCCACATTCAGGAGTCTTTTTTTTAGTGTTGATAATAAGAGCCAGCCAAGCCGGGTGGTTTTCCGCCTTGTATATCTATTAGATCATAAGGGTAGAAAATCATATCCAATTGTAGACTTGTGATTGGCCTACTATCAAGTCGCCAAAGGACGAACATTCCCAGTTTTGAGTCAGTTGCCAGGTGTTGAATTCGTCTATATGGGTTTTGTAGTCAACATGTTTTACTATGGAAATAAGCAACTATAGTACAGCCTACTTAGCTCCCCGCTGACTGGCACCACTGTATTGGCCAAATGGGCACTCCTCAGAGACAATAATTCGTTAACCACCTCCACATTCAAAAGATGGAATCTCTTCAGTTTTGGGTAATGTACCTGAACAATAGTATAGGGCCTGGGCTATCGTTCCTTACATAAAAGAGGTTCTTTATGATATTTTTCCTGATTCCCCTTACCCTCGGAGGCACATTCTGATATGATTCTATGGCTCTCTTATGGAGATTGGAAAACTAGAATATCCATCTGAGTGCCAGTGGAGTCTATTGTATCAACTTGCCTTGGTCAACTGTTGCCCACCCCACCATATATCCTCTAAACATGATCCAGTCGCCTGGATTTCCGTGAAGTATAGAGTTTTACATGACTCCCTACTCTCCTGCAATTTTGTTAGCTGTTTATCTACTCCAGAGCTTTAGTACTCAAACTCAAATTGCAAATGCTACTGTGAGAGATTAGTGTTCAGCCCTGCAAATATCTCAAATCACCTCCCTATAACATTAATAAACTTTCGGTTATGTTGTAATGTTAGAATAGTATACCCGGGGATCATTGTTCACATTCAGGAAGTCCAAGCTATGGTAACATGCCCTTATAACAACCCTATTTGGAGGAGAAGACTATATAACATCAATTTACATTCAAACAATCTCTCGTTTTAATATCTCAACTTTTGTAATTTGGCTTTGGAGACCAGGATGCTAGTGGTTAAGGATATGTTCTAGGCCCGACTGCTACTAAAATCTTTACACCCTATTCTTCGATTTCTAAGTAACACCCCCTAACTGACTAAGTCTATCTAACTCTTGTCCTGGGTTACCTAGTCTAAGTCTGTTACCTTTACTAATCTTGCCATGGGTTTATTTGTCTATGAAGATTACCCTATGCAGTTGTGGGTCAGGCTACTCTATATAACTGTGTCTCTAAGTACATGACCTTGGTTAATGTATGCATGGGTCTTGTGTAAATTTTGCAGGTGTTATATATATTGTTACTCTCCATGTCCTTGGAGGTCTCCCGCCGGATCTAATATTCGTCAAGTCATAATGATGGATATAGGTTCTTTATACCTTGTCCTTCACAGTCTCTCAAGGCTACAGAGATAGAGAATACTAGGTCCTAAGTGTTAGCAATTTTGACTTCAAGCACCTTGATGGTCCTCACTCCACCTTATGTTTGCTCTTGGTCACTCTATCACAAAGGCTGACACCACATTTCCTCCTCCAAGGCCTGCCCAGGGCTGCAACTCCCCTTCCCCAATTGATTTTCTGCAGTTCCACACCTGTTTCATGGCTGCCCTCCTGCATTCTCCCTCTATGCCTCTGCCTCTTTAGCTGGTGTTTTCCTTTGCCTGTGTTGACATAAGGTGTAGTGGGAGTTGTATTTGTCCTTGAGAGTTGCCGCTTGGCTCTTTGGGACTTGGTTGGATTTTTTACCGTCTTAAGATAACCATATCTCGTAACATGTGTTGAGCTAGGGGCTACTAGTAGCTTTGAAAATGTTTTTTATTTGTTTCCTTTATTTGAGATTTATGGTTTTCTTTACACTATTCCTGATAATGTCTGCAACTTCTTGTGCCTTAACAACTAATACCATGTAAAATAAATATAAAATCAAAAGTAAAAACCCCCTAAGAACGGCCTCTACTTAGATGAGGGTCCTCCACTCCTCTTTTCTTACCCATACTTTTTCAACAAAATAGTTAATATATGTAATTTCAGTTACCCCTCATTACTGGACTTGGTTAAACCTCGTATGTGTAATCCAAGGCCTAAGGCCCTTGACATACTCCATCTTTTAATCCTCCCACACCCTCTCCCCTGATTACTCTCCTGACCAAATCTCCACGGTCAATGCATCCTTCAACTCTTCCTTTTTTCAGGAAACATCCTCCAGCCTTGTCTGCAAGGCCGGCCTGTAGCATGCATTCACAATTGACGACCGGGGCAATTTTCCACTGCACAGACCTTCTTCCTATAACTGGTTGGCCCCGATATTATAATGGGGCACCCACTAGGAAGAATGAACTTCTCATTATGACTTCACCTAAAGAGACAAACCTGAATGCATCAGAGGTAAGATAAAATAAATCACTCTAGCAATCCAACTTAATATCATTAAGATGATGTTGTTATAATTCCCATTGTCCACTTGAGGATAGTAGCTCATGAGAATAGATTGTCATTCCCATTGAGTGCATAGGAATCAAAATCCCAGGGACTTACATCCCGGCTCCTACTATTGAATAGTACTATACTCAACTCTTGGTTTAACTGTACCATATCCATTGTCTAATAACTTCCAGGTATGTTTTATGACTGGAGTTAGATCAGTCCCATAATTGCAAAGGTCTTCTGCACTGATTTTTAATAGTATCTACACAGGAGATATACCCTTCAGATCGCCGTCTTCTCTAATGCCCACTGGTAATTCAAATTTACACTTATATTAACTAAGAATGCCTTGTAGCCCTTCGGGTATTTTCGTATATCCAACTATAGAAGTCAACTTGCTCAACTCGGCCTATCTGAAGCTGCCATTTTAACTGCATAGCTCCTCTGTTAACTGACTACACAAAGTTGGCTAAATGGGTACTTTCCATAGCTTAGTGTTTGAGGACAACCTTAAATGTTATATAAGTGTATACCTGTAGAGTCATGTAACTTCCCTCAGTAATAGGATATGGCGATAGTAATAGCTGCTTGACTAAGGATTTTTATCTTGACATACTGCTGCATATCTTCGTCTCTTAAAGGGCCATTTATAAGAAGTCACAGAATACAGTGTAGTGATATAGGGAAACTAGTATACCCTGATTGGACCTAGTGGTGTCAAAACTCACAAATTTACAAGGTAGGCCTTCGCCTATGCCTATGTAGATGCTAGATACAGCATCTAGTCTGATGGATAGAGTAATCAATACAGTTTTACAAGATCACCTTGCTCTTAGGATTATGTCTGTGTATTATGAACTGTAGTAGTTTATTACAGGGACAGAAATTGTGAAAGGTAGGGGCCCAAGGGGGGTATTTAGTTACCAAAACACCCTTAACTCCCTCCTGGTTAACCCTTTAGAGTTTCATATTTGATCCAAAATTTACTTAGAGTAACCTGAGATTACACTTTGAATACGTCGAGACCGAGGTAGGATAACCAATTCTTCTTGTAGTCCAAAACCTCCTTGAACTGGTCACAAAACACATTTACATCTACAGCAGAAAACCTTTAACATCTCCATGGTTTCCCTCTTACTATTGCCACCAACATTCATCTAGGTATACCGAAGTACATGGCTTTACAGACCCTGCACGCTTTACGTTGTTGTTTCCTAATCCTTGGTCACCTTAACTAGGTTGTTTCCCTGTGTAAGTTCCATAGTGGCTTATCCTACCCAGATCGGCCACTGAGCTACCGAGAGTATGTGGGATAAACTATCTAAATTTGGCTCCCTCTTACCCTGTCTTAATCGGCTACCCTATTCAAGGATGCAGTAGCCTAACCCTACCTACATGAGTGCTTAAGTACCTTCCTTCAGTCTATCTACATATCTTTGTCATGTCACTTTAGAGGTCTTATATGTACTAGGCAACAATCTCCTTTGGACGATCTTATAAGCAGATCATGGCTTCTGATTGGTCGAGAGGAAGGCAGAAAAGGACCTAATAATGAACACACAGGAGAGTATTTCTGATACTTCTTGCGGAAGTAATCATAGCCGCAGAATAGTGTAATTCGTGTATCAGACACTGACATGCTGAGTTGTACAACCCACCCAAGTTTCCATCATAGACCACATTCTCGTTTAGAAGTTCATTTATACATCAAAGTCGCAATTGCATAGCAAAATTCAAAATAGATCAGTTGGCATGAGTGTAAAGAATGTAATGAATCATTTAACCGTTGAACTTTATATTGAAGGATCTTATCAGCTCCCGCTTTGCCTCTTTTTTGACTCCTAGCATAATATCTATATTGTCTAAATTGCACTCAAGCTACCCTGTAAGTTAGCAACCGCCAACAGTCCCCAATCTCCAATAATGCGGCCACTGAGCCTATTTCACAGCTACAATTCACCCTGCCTTGGTCTACAAATTGAGATCTTTGTACTAGAGAAAGATTATAAAATAATCTTTAAATTATATATGGCGTGAATATTCAGAATGTTCTACATTTTATAAAAATCATGGAAGGTAGAGGCATACCGTATTTGATAAGATATAATAACGCTTGCTTCAGCAATCAGTTCCTGCCTTATTGTGACAAGCTAAAGTATTTGGCTCATATCTGTAATATTATGAGCAACAACTCAACTTTGCTCTACTATCTAATCCCTTACTCACCCTATCTTTTCTCAAAATGTTTTGTTCCTATTTTCACATCCTTACCCACCAAAAAAAAGTTGCAAGGGCTAACATCTATCTTTGTCCTTCCTGAGGCACTTCGCTTTGGGATATATGTTGACCAAAAGAAAACTAAAAGATGCACATTCAAAACCATTGTGCAATTTGTCTGAAGTGTCAAGGCTCCAATGACTTTACCCACAATGGAAACTGTAACCTTGGTAAATCTAGAGAGAGATGTTTGGTAAGCCAACAGTGTAATTCATAAAGTGATAATGAATTCGAAAATCAATAATAAAACAGGTATTATTGCAAATAGCAACAGAAGAGTACAGCAAGGCATACTTTATGGGTAGCACGAGTTGCCCCCATGGCACCAAATGTATTGGCTGTAAATATAAGTCGCCTAGGTTTCTAGTTGTTCTTTTCCTTGCGGAGCAAACGAACAAATGGTACTAATGTCAAAAATAATAAAATTATTTGGTGTATTAATGGCTACCAAGCAAGGAGGTTGGCAGACTGTCAACTGGATCATGCAAGGCAACCTGTAATAAAATATAGGGATTATTGTGTTAGTGTACACAGTTATGGTACAATAACTCAAGATATTTCTAATCTTTAGCTATAACCCTATGTGATATAGCACCCAGTTGTACCTTGGAAGATGGAATATTTAGACAAGGAGAAAAATACTGTTTCATAGTGTCATATTAGGAACCAAAACTAGCCAGCTAATTACCATTGGTATTACCTGAACCTGGGATTATGAAAGTACCTGTACCGCTACACTAGTTGCATGTTCTCTAAATTGTTTTGCTATGAAGCCAGGAAAGAATATTGTTAATTCATGCAAGGATCAGGAGGCCATGGTGAACAGCAACAGTGTGGGAAATGTAAAAGGTGGCACAGAATGGTTGAGTTTCATCTCTAGGGTATTAGGAGTAAGTGTAAAGAATGTTAGCATTGCTGGATATGTCAAGTCTTCTAGGAGTTGAAACCTGAGGATTGGTTGGAGTACGGAGCGGATCAATAAAACAATACTAGTCTCAGGGACGTAATGCAAGATGACAGCTGCCTGGTATAGAACTGGTAATACCAGGCCCCTATAGGGACAAGAGCTAGCCCCGTCATTGCTAATTTGAATGATATGTACCCATATCCAATTCAGCCTGCAGAAAGAGTAGGACAAGTTGTTTTGGGAATGCACTCACCCTTATTATGATTAGAGAATCGGGATCATTGAACAATCAGCGACTGGGGTCCTATGCAAGTGGTTTGTCCTGCTTATAAGGAACTTTATTGGGCCATGGAGAAGACACGTGGCAGGGAATGGGGTGATTCTATTGGATTTATATTATAATGCAAACATAGTGATGTGAAGGTAGAGAGGTTGTAGCTAATGTCTGAACCTCTGAATTTGTTGATAGCTGATTTACATGATCAAGGGGGTATGAACAACCAGAATGTCTCTTGTTAGAATGTGCAGTTTGCCTTGACGTCTACAAGATTTAATATGGATGACCTCCCCATAGCTAATGGAGGTAGGTTTCAACAGTTCCAGGTCCATGTAGCGGTATACCACCAACAAGGAACTCTGCTTCAGGCAGCATCGTAGAGATGCTTTGTGCTCTCAAATCTAGCTGGATGATTCTACTTTTGCAGCTGCAGCACATAGTGCTAGGGTTTCGCAATTAGATGCAGCTCTTATTGCATCTATTATACAGGTGATCAAGGATCAATCCTGCTTAATCAAGCTGGATCTGACAGCTAGGAAGAGGTATACACTTTTGTTGGATTTAAAACCCAATTTTGGGATTATTCTGGATCCACACCTGAGATTAATTATAAAGCCTAGTAGTGATCAGAGCGGTGAAAATCTCCTTTCCACAAACGAAATTGCCATGATCCTCACTTCTGGATATGGAGATAGGGGATTTTGTGATTTGGTATTAGAACAGAGATTAGATGGGGAGATTGCACATCATGGATACACTATTATCCATCCTAACCATACCACATATCTCCAGTGGCATTATGTACTTCTATTTCCCACAGGAGAATCAGGCAGGCATTGGGGAAGAAGTCTGGAAAACCAGGATGGGAATAGACAATCTGATAAACGGTTCCCAAGAGGTATTATAGATTCAACCTACCTTGTAGAATGTAGAACCATTGACTATACTTCCTGCTCTGAGACTATTGTAAGAGTTTTTTGTAGATTCCGGAGGTGTATATGGCGAAAATGAATTATATTTGAAGTGTTCTAAACAGCTATAATTGCTTCCTGAGTTGTATAATGGTATGACAGATATTTTACAATCTGGAGATGCCAATCTTGCTGGATTTGGAAGAAGAACTGTCCTGTCATCTAGTTAAATGGGTGGGGGGAGGTTTATGCAACAGGTGTACCAGAACTGGATGGTTATTTTAACCACTTTGGTAAGCCATCCTTATATATAAAATTAACTACCAATCGAAAGTGGGTTGAGATAGAGATAGAGCTCCTTCCGGATCAAGCTGCAGTTGATCCTCAACACTTGTAGCAAGAGTTTTCCATATAACATTGTAGGACATGCTTGGTTATATTAAAAAGCAACACGTATTCTGATGATGGGAAGGGTGGGTATCAAATATAGGGTACTAGAAGGGTGGGCTTCCTCACATACAGGGTAGCTTTTCTAGAAGAAGGAGGCGGATATCCATACTCCTGTCAATATCGATAGGTTCATATCTGTACAGCTTCCAACAAGTAATGCGTATTAGATCCCACGGTTGGGTACTATAATCAGACTACAATATTATATAGCCTATATGCTAGGGTAATGTCCGTGCTTTATGCATGATAGACCGCAACCCCGCTCCGGCTAATACATGACCTAATGGATATCAATATCAATTTCAAGATGAGACTATCATCCTAGTTAATGGGTATCCCTTGAAGGGGAGACACAATACTGGCCAATCCTTGAGTATTCCACTTCCAGGATCTCGAGCTTGATTGACTAAACCTATTGACAATAGTATATTGGTACCTTATAGCCCCTATTTGGTCCAATGATATAATACGGACATTAATGTGATGTTTATGGTTAAGTACAAACTGTGAAATACAGGTATAAATTTATATACAAAGGTGGAGATAAAGCGACTACAGTTATTGGTTCAGGCCATATTGATATTAAAAGATCTCTAAACAGCAGATATATTTGCCCACCTGAGTCTCTCTGGAATGTGTTTGAATTCCAGGGATATCAGGGACTCACCTCAAGGACAAACCTTGGCTTACATGTGCCAGGTGAGCAGCCTGAATACTTTGGTGAAGGTGAAATTACTGAGCAGCCTCTTGTGCGTATTGAGACTACCATGACAACCCTTATAGCATTCTTTACCTATAGTATGCCACATAAAGGTCGGAGACTATACCTGAACCAGGGATTCCCAGAACGATTAATCATTAACGTAAAGTGGGATAGATGAAACACCAAAGAGGAATGTCTTTTAGCCGTATATACTCTGCTAAGCCATTTATGGGTGAGAGATATTATCGTAGACTAACGTTGACTATTGTCGGTGGCCCTTGAAGCTATAAGCATATACGAACCGTTGATGGTACTATATATTAAACACTTAAATGGCCCTGCATAGATTTAGACTTGCTGGCAGATGATGGTCAATGGATTGAAATGTTGGAAGAAGGCAGCCGGTGCAAAACTGGAAGTGTGGTCCGACACCTATTCCCCTTAACCCTTCCACATACAACTATTGTTACTCCAATAACTATTTAGCAACTGTTTGGATCTACCCTGTGTGATGATTTACATAATTTTCTTGTAAGAAATACAATACCGGTACCACTTGGTGCTGAAGTATTTAACTTTACAATACATCTTGACTATGGCCTCCACCATCTCCAAAAACGCAGGATGAATTTGGAAGATCTAAAGTAGAGTTTGGATTGCCTGAGCCAGTTGTAGCTTGGGTTAATAATCATCAAGTATTACATAATCCAATTCTGGCGGAAGAATTACCCTATAATTGTCAACTAGAGAGTCAAACCTATAATGCACAGAGAGAAACTTTCAATATGGAGAAACAACATTGCTTTAATATGATTATAGCTGCCTCAGAGCCACCGGAGTTGACCCAATATTAAAAACAATAGTTAGCTTTCTTCATTCAATCTCCCGCTGGTACAGGAAAGAGCTATATGTATAATTACTTATATAGTTACTTCCACTCTAGGGGAAGGGTCATACTTTGTGTTACATCCTCTGGGATCGCTGCGAAATTGTTTCTTCGTCGTCATACTGCTCATTCAAGTTTTAAAATTCTCAAATATTCTCGTGTTGTTACTGATTGCAATATCACTGTTAATTCAGTACTTACAACCCTAATTAGGCAAAAAGCCTTAATTATATGAGATGACCGTTCGATGCTTGATAGGTTCTGGATTGAGTCAGTTAATATGACTTTGCATGATATCCTTCACCTTACCGATAGTTCCCTCTTTGGTGGAATTCCCACTCTGATAAGTGGTGATTTAGAACAAATCTTGCCTGAAGTTAGGCAATATGTTAAGCAAGCTACACTGCAAGCTTGTATTCACTAAAGCTCCTTTAGGAATCACTTGCAAATGGTACGCTTGAAGACCAGGATTAGGATTGTGGTTACTCCTGCTAATCAGAAGCTTTTGATTGTCCTAGAGAACTATTTGAAAGTTCTAATTTGCGGTGTATGATACAACCTCTAGAATATATTCGGAAAGTAGATATATTAGATCATCCCTGGGAGATGATCTATCCACAAACCCTATAGCAGGATGCTGGAGTATCCAACCTTGCCTTATTTGGAAGCGCTATCTTGACCTTCAAAAATGACCTGGTGAATGACTTCAATGACAAAGTATACAACCACATGCTAGGTATTGAACCTAGGCTTGAGGCAGCAAACAAGGTTAAGTTGAGCGAGAATGCTGCCGCCACTAATACACCAGTGGTAAAATATCTGCAGAGTATTAATCTACCTTCCATTCCGGTTTCCTCTTTGTGACTAAAGCTTGGAGTTGCTTTCACTCTTAGTAGAAAATTGAGTCCTAAACATGGAATCTGAAATGGCAGAAGATGGAGGTTGATTGGAATTAGTTTAAACTTTCTACTAGTAACCCTTATGACTGGCATGTTTGATGGTGAGATTCGACTTCTCCCTTGGTTAAACTTAATACCACTGAAGAGAATCTGCCATTTATTTTAATAGTTAAGGAGTTTCCTTTATCCAAGTATTGTGCAATCACTGCAAATAAGAGTATGGGACATTCCCCAGAGAGGGTTGAAGTAGATGTCCACTCCAAAACCTTCACCTATGACCAGCTCAAAGTTGTTCTCTCTCAAGTAGTATCTTTGGATGTCCTTAGACTTCTACTGTAGAATGTGACTCCAGCAGTAACGGAAAACATTGTATATCCAGAGCTACTCTTTGATTGTATTAATGATGGTGTAGAGGCCATTTTGGCTTCTGGCCTTGTTAAGGATCATATTTGACCTTATAATACTATTTTAACTCAGGAACTGGATTGAGCAATGATTGGGGCAGATGGTACATGACTTATACCTCGTTGTTAGATAAACCAGGTAGTATATATATTAAAATTTAGTCCACATGGCATAGATTCGGAATATATATTCAAGTTAAAAGATAAGAAGGAGTGCAGTGTCTGGATAAGTGAGAAAGGGGTACTAAATCGAAGTCCGTAAAAGCTATCAGCATATGTGACTCTGATTCTTTGTTACAGTCATAGAATTACTAGAGCACTATTTGGCAATGCTGTGACCCTTCCTTTCATCACCTGTTCGCAATATAAGGTTACCATTTCCAAATCTAAGGAAAATAAGTTTTGTTGAGGGAACACGCGACGAATGGAATGATTGCAGCGTTGCAAGTAGGCCTTAACTACCTATCATCCTTGATTATGCCTCAGATTGTGTTAAACTTGATCCTATGGACAAGCAAAATAATCAACTCGACTTGGTGATATAGATTTTTATAATCCCACTAGCAGTACCTTAAAACAGATTAATATATGAATCAGGTAGACTAAGATTACCCATCCGCCATACCATCCTCGGTCTCTTCTATACTCCCGGCGATTGAAATCTGAACACAACGAGAAATCATCACCACCTTCGTTTCGAGTCAACCTCACCCATTGGCCATGCCAGGTGGTGCGGATTTGTCTTAATCATTCCCTCCACTCCGTGCTCATCAGGGTCTACCCCTCTGAGTTTCCTCTCTCATCCTGAGGTGTCTTTGTTGATGGTTCCTCTACTTTCTCTGCTTTTATTTTGCCTGTCTTGGCTTTTTGCTCTGCCTCGCTTAACATTTGCACGGTCGGGAATTGCCTCTGACCTTTCTATACCGCTAGGAGACAGGGTTGCTGGAGGGGGAAACATTCTACAGGCCCACAGTTGCTTTGGCACTCTGTTGGTCGATTCCCCACTCTCACATTGATGAGAACTGCCAAGATGGCCACGCACACGAATTCGTTGGTCGTTGGGTCTACCCCTACTCCCTCCACTCCTCCTGACGGTTGCCTGGCTGGCACCCTACTGCTTAACTAGCTGCACCTTACTGCCCCCCCTAGGTTAGTACCCTAATACCACCCCCAGGCTGACATTGCGTCCTCTAGACTCAGCACTAGGCCCTACCACAAGCTGGCCTCGCTTCCTTAGGTTCCTCTACTGAGTGAGCCCCTTTCCCCCCACGGTGCCGGGGTATATGCACTTCGGAATGTCTCCCTACTTTATGACCTTGCCAGCTTATTATGGTAGCTGGACCTATGTGTGTCTCGTACCTAGGCCTTTGGTTTGACTACAGTCTTAGGTGTTAGAGTTTTCTTGTTTCGGGTTCTCTTTTGTTGCATTTGGTTGGTTTACTGTTGGTGCTTGGAGTTGTTTTCAAGTTGGTTTTGTTGGCTTTCAGGTTGTGATCATTGCGTGGCGGCTTGTTAGGATATTTTTTTACACCAGTTGGGTAAGGCTTCAGTTACGGTTTTTCCACAGATTTCCGGGTTCAGGGCACGGGAGGAGGTTTGTTTACTGCCCTAGCTATCGCTGCATGTAGATTCTGTACCTTGAACACTAGCAGCCCTCCTCGAGACTCGAGGACATATTGCTTGTGCTTTTCCGCGTATTATAGCTGTAAAATTTGGAAGTTGTAGATAGTAATGGTGGTTGAAACTTCTTTGTTGCTAAAGAAAATTGGTTACCAATGTTGAGGCGGAAAAATGAAGTAAATTGGATAACAGTGAAAATTGACCTTAATCTAGTCGAAAATTATTACCTAAGCAATTTTTAACACTGAGAAAATAATTTTGCTACAACTTGAAGCTCTTAATCAACATTACTGTATGGGTGAAAATATTTTTCACTTGGGCTGGAGTTTTGTACTTAGCATAGCTGTCTTGCAGAATATATTTTTGCAGCATCTTGCGGCGCCTGATCGGCATTGGTGTCTTGCTGAAAATACTTTCACTACAACTGAATGCTCTTTATTCGAGTTTGCTCTTACGAAAATATTTTCACCTAGTATTGAGGCTCCTATTTGGCATTGGTATCTCAGTGAAAATATTTTTACCACAACTTGAGCTTGTCGCTCTTTTTTGGCGTCAGCCCTTGCCAAAATATTTTCACGTAGGATTGAGGCTCTTACTTGCCATTGATGTCTTGGGGAAAATATATTCACTACCACTTGATACATTTAATTCCTGTTTGTCATGTGATGAAAAGACTTTTTTCTACGAAACCTCAGACTTATCTTTATCGTAGTTCCTCTCAGCAAGACCATTTTCTTATTATAAACTGGTACATATCCTCCCTTCACTTGTCATATAAAATATCTTTCTCAAGCACTTTGGCGTCTGTTTACCTTTGTTAACAGTATGATAGTAATTACTAACCTTTACTTGGATTTCTCTTATTGCTCCCTTTGTCCTCTGCAAGCAAATATCTCATGAAATACCAGACTCTTACTTTACTTTGTTCTTTGTCAAGAAATCTTCAGTCACGGTAGCTTTCATGCTCTGTCTATATTTCAAAATCCCTTTCCCTTGCTCTCTTTTAATTCTCCTTCAGTTTCCAATTACAATACTTGTGGTAATTTCCCCAGTTTGCAACTCACTGCTTATCCTTGCTCAACCATCAAAAATAAAAAACTTTTATTTCCCCTTAAGGGTGGCTAGCTATTACTACCTAGTATAAGTTACAAAACAAAGTTCAAAGGCCTTTCCCTTCTTCAAAGTTTCCACAACCACTCTCTAATTCAAAGCAACTATGTGCTTGTCCACAGCAACAACAGAAAAGTTCTTCTTCCCTAAAGCACCTTAGCCTCCTCCCATCAATCTCCAAAGTTCCCAATACCCTTCCTGGGGGCAAAAGAGTCTGGATTACCAAATCACTTCTTGTCCCACGGAGTTGACGCCATCCCCAGGCCTTCACCTCAGCTTTAGCCTGAATCTTGAAAGCCTCCACCATCCTTTCTTCCTGGCTTCTCCAGGTACCTAAACGTATTTTAAAAACACATCCTTTCCCCCCACGGTATCTCACAACCTCTACCTGTTCTCCTAAAAGGGCTAAAGGCCCCAGAGCCCTTGCTAAGTCCTTCTCAGTCAAAAAGCGAACTTGGAGAGATGGCTGCCATTTCTTTTGCTGAGAGGTGAGGAGATTGGAAGGTGGTACAGAATCGAAAGAGACGTCGACGGCAGCACACCCTGTGTCCGCAAGCGCATTGATTGCAGCATGCAGCCACTTCTCAATGGAAGCTTTTTTTAGGTAGTGGTTTTCCAAGGCAATATAACCAAATGTTCCAGCTCCTGCCACCTGAATATAGTGATCCCTCCTCTGCTTTTTTTTTCTATTTTCCTCATCATGACTGTCATCCCTTTTAAAGTTTATACTTAGTAAAAGGTTTAAACATAAAATAGAAGTTCATACCAGTTGTTTATCGCTTTGCTTGCCACCAATCAGAACCTTTGGTTGATTTGCCCTCGAAGCACGCGGCTTTTGTCTTTGTCGTTAATTCAAGGGAGTTCTTTTTGGAGACTTGTTATCAAACGCTGCGTTGGAGTTCCCCTTGGGTGGACTCATTACTGTGGCCACTGCAGTTAAGTAAGTATTACCAATAATCCATTCTTCACCAGCGGTAGTTGACTTATATTCAAAGGAGGGCTCGCTATTGACACTATTTGGCTCCGTAGTGGTATCCGTATAGGTCATACCTCTAACTTCGATCAACACGAAGGCATTTGCAGGCTCTACACAGGGGTCAATTTCTCTCTCCCTGCTAGAAAGAAGTTATACAGTATAGGAGTAAACTTACCACTGGTGAGATCTAGCTCAAGATTTTGGTTGTCGACTACAGTAGATTTTGACATGTCGATAGGGCAGTTGATGTTGTTGATGATAGCTTGTTTGAGGATTGAAGGAGTTGCCTTGGACGGAAGTAAGAAAGGCAGAAGACAGTTTTTTTTGACAAGACACAAGTAAAACTGGCTAGATCTATATTAACGACTACAGGTAGTTTTTAGGGCAAAACAAACCAGTTTGGAGAATATACCCTAGAGTTTTATGCTTTAGAAAATGAATTCCCCATCCATATGTCTAAGTTGTTGTCCAACCGCGTCCATCAACCCTGACTCTTTTGCTCTCTTGTTGATATCAAAATTGGTTTTGCTCTTCTGTTAATATCAGCAGTTTAAAATAGGCAATCCTTGTCAACCTCATTCATATCTTTTACTGTATTCTAAGGTACTGCAAGAGGTGTTATATTAATCCATATCTCGAAGTCGAGTTCATGATTTTGGCTATACATAGGATGAAATTTAACCCCATCTGTGGCGTATCAAGGATGATAGGTAGTTAGTAATTTTAAGACTACAATAGAGTATCACTGGGTAATATGCAGAAACCTTTTATGGTCATCAATTTAGTATCCCTTTCCCACATTTCCGGACCCTGCACTTCTTCATATCTATTAACTTGAATATATATTCTGACTCTATGCTTGGGGAACCCATTTTTAATATATATATTACCTAGTTTATCTAGCAAACAGAAGTAACAAATCTACCATCTGCACTAATAGGTGCTAGATCCAGTTCCGGTGTTAAAATAGTGTCATCATGTCAAATATGATACTTAACCAGGCCTAAAGTCAAAATGGCCTGTACACCATCATTGATACCATCAAAGAAGTACCTAGGGATATACAATGTTTTCCGTTACTGTGGGAGTCACATTGGATGGTAGAAGTGTAAGGCCATCCAAAGATGTTACCGGGGACAGTGCAGCATAGAGCTGGCCATGGGTGAAGGCATTAGAGCGGAGATGTACTCCAACCTTCTCCAGGGATTGTCCCTGACTCTTATTGACCGTCATTGCAAAACACGCGCGTACAGGAAACTACTTACGTTCTAAAATGAACGGCAGATCCTCATCCGTGGTAGTAAGTTTAATTCGCGGGAGAAGTCGAATCTCACCATCAAACTTGCCGCCCTGAAGAGTGACTTGTAGACAGTTTCTACTGATTCCGATCAACCTCAATCTTGTGCCATTACACATTCCTTGTTTGGGACTCAGATTTCTAATAAGAATGAGAGGAACTCCAATCTTCAGTCGCAGATAGGATGGCGGAATGGAAGGGAAGTTAATACTCTGCAGATATTCTACTGCTGGTGCATCAGCAGCGGCGGCATTATCACTTAACTCAACCTTATTTGCTGCTTCAAACCTATGTTCTACACCAGGCATGCGATCGAGTAGTTTGTCATTGAAGTCATTCACCATATCATTTCTGAAGGCCAAGATAGCTCTTCCAAAACAAGGCACAGTGGGAGACTACAGTATCCTCCAATAGGCTTCGTGGATAGATTTGATCACAGAGATCATCCACCGTATATACTTTCCGAATGTATTCTGGAAGTTTAATCGTACCCCGCAAGGTAGAATCCGAATCCAGGTCTCCAAGAAAATCTAAAAAGACCTGATTAGCAGGAGTAACTGCAATCCTCATACTGGTTTTCAAGCGTAAAACTTGCAAGTTATTCCAGAAGGAGCTATGTTGGATACAGGCTTGCACAGTCGCTTGCCTAGAACCACGCCTAACCACAGGCAGGATTTGGGCAAAGTCACCACCTAACACAGTCAGAATTCCACCAAAGAGGGAACTGTCGTTAAGGCGAAAGATATTATTTAGAGTCATGTTAACTGCCTCAAAGCAGAACCTATGTTGCATTGGAACCTCATCCCATATAATTAAGGCTGTTTGCCTAATTAGCATTGCAAGGGCTGAATTAACAGTGATATTGCAACCGGTAACAGCACCAGGAGATAAAGGAATTTTAAATCTTGAATGAGCAGTACGACCACCAGGAAGCAATTGTGCAGCAATCCCAGAGGATGCAACACAAAGTACAACCTTTCCCCTTGAGCGGAAGTAACTGCATAAGCAATTATACAAATAGGTTTTTCCAGTCCCAGCAGGACCTTGAATGAAGAAAGCTGACCGTCGATTTTCACGTGGGTTCAACTGCCGTTGCTCCACTGCAGCTACAATCGTATCAAAGCAATCTTGTTGCTCTATATTCAAATTATCTTTCATTGCATTAAACGTTTCACTCTCCACCTGACAATCAAGGGCCAATTCTTCCGCCAGAATTGCATTATGTATTACGTGATGATTATTAACCCAGCCTAGAACTGGCTCCGGCAATCCAAACTCTACTAAAGACCTTCCAAATTGATCCAAGCATTTTTGGAGAAGGTGAAGGCCATAGTCAAGATGTCTTTCACCGTTAAACTCTGCCGCACCAGGTGGTACTGGTATTGAATTTCTTGCAAGAAAATTATGTAAATCATCACACATGCTAGGGCCAAACCGTTCCCAAATAGGGATTGGAGTGACAATGGTTGTATGTTGAAGGGCCAAAGCGAATAGGTGTCGAGGCGCACTTCCAGTTTTGAACCGGCTGCCTTCTTCAAACATGGCTATCCATTCACCATCATCTTCCAGCAAGCCTAATGCTATGCAGGCACCTTTAAATGTTTGATATACAGTACCATCAACGGTTCTTATATCCTCATAGCTTGAAGGGCCACGGACAACAGTCAACAGTAGTCTAAGATAATATCTCTCACCCATAAAAGGGTTAGCAGAGTACATACGACCAATAGACATTCCTCTTTGGCGTTTCTTCCATCCCACCTTGCGTTCATAAACAAAGTGTTCCGGGAATTCCTGGTACAGGTATTGTCTCCCATCTTCATATTGCAAATTATAGGCAAAGAATGCTACAAGGGTTGTCATGGCGGTCTCAATACGCTCACGAAGTTCCTCAGCATTTTCACATTCACCAATGTATACAGGCTGCTCACCAGGCATATGTAAGGCAAGGTGGGTCACTGAGGCCTGTTCCTGGTGTCTCTGAAATTCAAACAAATTCCAGACTGCCTCAATTGGGCCAATATAGCGGCCGCTTAGAGGTCTTTTTATCTCATCATGCTCGGAATCAATGACGGCGGTTGCTTTGTCGCCACCTTTGTATATATATTTATGAATGTATTTCACAGCTTGTACTGAACCTCAAACCTCCACGTTAATATGGGCATTGTATCATTGGGAGAGGTAGGGGCTATAAGGTACCACTCTACGATTGTCAATTAAGGTAGTCAAGCTACCTCCAGATCCAGGAACTGGAATACTGAAGGATTGGCCTGTATTTCGTCGCCGATACAAGGGATACCCATTCTCAGGGATGACAGTCTCATCTTGAAATTGATGTGGATATCCCTTTTGGCATTTGTTGACATGAGAGGGATTGAGGTTATTCATGCATAAAGCACGCCCATTACCGCCGGCACATTGTGTATGTACAGTTGTAGTCTTAATTACGGTACGCAACCGTTGACTTAACTCCTCATCACCAGTTGGAAGCTCCGCAGAAATCAACCTATCGATATTCGCAGCGGTAAGGAATTGCGGGTCGGTCTGCAAGAACAGCAAGAGATGCAAGCGGGGAAGCCCACGCTTCTGGTACTCAATGGTCCAAACCCACCCTTGCCAAGGACCGAATATGTGTTTCTGCTTAATCTGATCAAGCATGTACTGCAATTTTAAATGAAAAACTCTAGCCACAAGATCTGGACGATCTGCGGCAGTTTGACCAGGAAGGAGCTCTCTTTCTATCTCAATCCAGTTTGAATTGGCAGTAAAGGTTATAAATAAGGATAACTTACCAAAGTGGCGAACCAAAGCCATGCTGTCTTGGTACAGCTGTTGCATAAACCTGTACCCACCCGTATAACTGGATGGCAGCACGGTTCGTCTTCCAACTTCAGCAAGATTGACATCTCCATGCTGTAAAATATCAGCTAGCCCATTATACAACTCAGCACGGAATCGTGACTGATTAGAATGGAGCCAAGCTCATTTGTTCTGGTCACATACAGCCCAGGCATCTACAACAAACTGTTGAAACAGTGTCTGAGCACGCATTATGGTGGATGGTTCATCATTTCTAGAATGTAGGCGGAATCTATAAAAGGCGCTTAGGCACATTTTATCATGTTGTCGATTCCCACCTAAGTTTTCCAGTCTTCTTCCCCAATGCCACCCTGGTTCTCCTGTAGGAAACAGCAGTACATAATGCAGTGGGAGATAAGTGGCATGGTTAGGATTGATAATAGTGTATCCATGATGTGGAATCTCACCGGCTAATCTCTGTGCTAATACTAAATCACGAAATCCTCCTTCTCCATATTCAGAAGGGAGGATAATGTCAACTTCGTTTGCAGTGGTGAGATTTTCACGTCTCCGATCAGCACCAGTTTCTATAATTAATCTCAGCTGTGGGTCCAGAATAATCCGAAAATTGGGTTCTGAATCTTGCAGCGGTGTGAACCTCTCCCGTGCTGTCAGATACAGCTCGATGAACGGCGAATTATCATGGATCATCTGTGTAATAGAAGTAATAAGAGCAGCATCCAATTGCGGAGCCCTAGCACTACGTGCTTCAGCTGCAAAGGCAGGATCGTACAGGTACATTTGAGAGTACAATGCATCTCGACCAGCTGCTGGAAGTAGAGGTCCTTGTTGGTGGTATACCGCCCCATGAACTTGGAAGAGTTGAAACCCAGTTCCATTTGCTGTGGGGCGGTCATCCATATTAAACCTGGTAGATGTGAAGGCAAACAGGGAATTCCAATGGCGGATATTCTGCCGGATCATCCTTGCTTAACCATCTATACCGGTAAGCAAGGAGTTCAGAGGTTCGGGTAGTACCCGTAACCTCTCCACCTTCACATCACCGCGTTTGCAGCATGATTCAAGGCTTCCGGCAATGCCCCGATCCCTTCCACGAGTCCTCTCCCTCGCCCAATGCCGTGCATTGCAAGCCGGACAGGCCACCTGCATAGCACCCAAGTCGCTGATGGTCCAACGATCCCTATGCTCTATCGAGGCTAAGGGTGAATGCGTACCCAGAATAACCTGTCCTGCTCTCTCCGCAGGCTGATTTGGACGTGGATACGTATCATCGAAATCTGGCAATGCCAGAGCAAGCCCTTCTGCCTGTGGCGGGGCTGGTATTACCTACTCCCTCCTGCGCAGCTGCCTTCTCGCATTTCGTTGCCCAGACTGGTATTATTCTCTTGGTCAGCTCTATACTTAAACCTATCTTGCGCTTTCATCTACCAGAAGACTAGACCTACCAAGCAATCACGACACCTTTTACGCCTACTTCAGTTCCAGTCGTGATCAAACTCGTCCAGGTTTTTCCACCTTCTACAGCGCCCACACCGTTGTAGTTCACCCTGCCCTCCTTCCCCTTTCTTGAATCAGTAATATTCCTTCCTGCCTTCATGGAAAAACAATACCTATAACTTGCAATTGGTGTAGCGGTAGAGGCGCTGGCATAATCCCAGGTTCGGGTAATACTGGTGGTGGTTGGTTGGCCACTTCTGCATCCTAATATGACACTTCCTATCAGTATTGTTCTCATTTGGTAAATATTCCATCTTCCTACTTACAATTGGGTTCTATATCATATAGAGTATTAGCTGGAGCTTAGAAATCCCTGGATCTATTGAACCTGAACTATGTATACTAACCAAATAATCTCTACATTCTAGTAGAGGTTCCCCCGTGTGATCCAGATCAAAGTGTACCAACCTCCTTTTCTGATGCGAAGTAATACACCACAGTGAATTGTTATTTGCGACATCTGTAGAATTTGTTAGTTCGCTCACCAAGGATAAGATTGACCCCTACCCAGCCGACTTATATTATCAGTCAATACATTTAGTGCCATGGGGGCAACTCTTGCTGCCCGTACAGCCTGCCTTGCTGCCCTCTTCCGTTCCTGTTTTCAATAATACCTTTTTTAGTATTCATATCCTATTCTGATTCATTATTATTTTGCCAAGCACACTACTGGCTTACCAAGCATCTCCTGCAAGATTTACGGAGGTTATTGTTTCCATCGCGATCAAAGGCATCAGAGCCTTGAAGCTTCAGACAAATTGTATAACGGTGTTGGCTGCACATCTTTTATTTTTCTTTTGGTCAATATATACTGCAAAGGGAAGCATCTCGCGAACGATAAAGATGGGTGTTAAACCTTACTACTTTAATTTAGAGAGTGAAGATTTGAAAAATGGAGGAAAAGATTACGTGAAAAGGTAGAATGAGGAAGGGATTAGATAGTAGACCAAAGTTGAGCTATGGCTTACACTCTTACAGATAGAGGCAAAATACTTTAGCTTAGTACAAGGAGGCTGAAACTTATGGCTGCAGAAATTAATTATTTTATCTTCACAAAAACTGTATACATCTACCTTTAATCCTTTTTCAAGAATGTAGAACATACTCGGTATTCATGCCATGTACAATTTATAGATTATATTATTATATTTCTCTGGTTCCAAGATCTCGTCTTTATAGACCAAGGCACAGAAAATTATAGCAGTGGAGGAGGCTCAGTGGCTGCCTGATTGGTGACTGTTGGCAGTTGCGAACTTCCAGGGTGGCAGGTGTACAATGTAGCTGTTATGTCAGCAGTCAAAAATGGAGCAAATATGCTACTGATAAGACCCTACAATATGAAGTTGAACCATTAGATGATTCCTTTCCCTTTCTATACTCTTATGCACTGATCTATTTTGAATTTTGTGTTGCACTTGCTACTCTAATTCGCAAACCAAGTTCCGCACCAGAATGTGGTCCATGATGGAAAATTTGATGAGGTGTACCACCCAGCACGTCTGTGTCCGGTACTCGAATTACTCAGTTCCGCAACTCTGGTCACGTCCACGCACAGTATCAGAAATACAGGCCTGAGTACACGCGGTTACATCCTTTTCTGGCTTCCTCTCGACCAATCAGAAGGCAGGATCGGCTGATAAGATTGTTTTTTTGAGATTGTAGCGTAGTACATATAAGATTAACAAAAACTGAATTAAATATAAAAAAAAAAAGCACTAGTGTGTATCTTGTAAAACCCCTCACCTCCCTCCCTAAGAAATGGGTGCCATATCTATTAGTCCACCTTTTGACGGAGAAAATCTACGCAAGGGCACTAGGGCCTTCTGCCCTTTTGAGTGACAAGCTAGATGTTGTGAGATTCTATGTAGGGAAATGATATGTTTTTGAAATATGTTTGGGTACCTGTGTAAGCCAGAAAAGCTAAGATGGTAAAGAGTTTTAAGATGCGGGGTTAGCCTAACATGCATTCCTAGGGATGACGTGAACTCCATAGCACAAGAAGTGATCTTGTAATCCAAACTCTTATACCTCCAGGAAGGGTAATGGGAACTTGAAAGATTGATTGATAGAGACTAAGGTGCTTTACGGATGAAGAACTTGTCTGTTGTTGCTATGAACAAGCATATAGTTCCTTTGAATTAGAGAGTGGTTGTGCAAACTTTGAAAATGGATAAGGTATTTGAACTTTGTTTTGTAACTTATTCTAGGTAGTAATAGCTTGCCACCCTTGAGGGGAAATTTAGGTTTTGATTTTAGATGGTTGAGCAAAGTTAAGAAGTGAGTTGCAAACTGGGGAAATTACTAGAAGTATTGTAGTTGGAAGCTGAAGCAGAATCAAAAGAGAGAAAGGTAAAGGCATATTGAGATTTAGCCAGAGCATGAAGGGTACAGTCACTGAAGATTTCAGGACAAATAACAAAGTGAAGTAGGAGTCTGGTATTTCATCAAAAATTTGCTTTCAGAGAACAAAGGGAGCAATTTCTCTAATCCAACTAAGGGTAGGGAATTAGTATCATACTGTTAACAAAGGTAAACAGACACCAAAGTGGTTGACAAAGATATTTTATATGACAAGTGAAGGGAGGATATGTAGCAGTTAATAATAAGATAATAGTTTTGCAAAAAAGAACTACAAGAGAGATAAGTCTAAGGTTTAGTAGAAAAATGTCTTTACATCACAAGACAAACAGGAATTTAATGTATCAAGTTGTTGTGAAAATATTTTCACCAAGACAGCAATGCCAAGTAACACCCTCAATCCTAGGTGAAAATATTTTTACAACAGCCAACCCAAATATAGAACCTAAAGTTGTAGTTAAAAGATTTTCACTAAGATTGGAATGTCAAGTAACAGCCTCAATCCATGGTGGAAATGATTTGTATAAGAGCTAAGGCCAATAAAGAGCCCTAACCTTTGGTAAAAATATTTTCACCAAGACACCAATTGCATGTAAGAGCCTCAATCCTAGGTGAAAATATATGTGCAAAAGCCATCGCCAATAAAGAGCCTCTGGCCCTATTTGTGGTAAAAATATTATCCCCAAGAGAGCAATTCCAAATAAGAGTCTCAATCCCAAATGAAACTATTATGGCAAGAGCAAATGCAAACAAAGAGCCACCAGGTTTAGTGAAAATATTTATTGCATCTGCAAGACACCAAGGCCAAGCAAGTGCGGCAAAGTACTGCATAAATATATGTGCAAGACGGCGCTACTAAGTACGTAACTCTATTCTAATTGAAAAATATTTTCATTTATACACTAAGGTTGATTATGAGCTTCTAGTTGTACCAAAAAGATTTTCTTACTGTCCAACCTTGCTTAGGTAATTATTTTCCACAAGCTTATGGTCATTTTTCAATATTATTAAATTTGCTTCATTTTGATACCACAATATGTGCAACAAATTTTCTATACCGACAAAGAGGTTTCAGCCACTATGACTATCCACAAGCACTAAATTTGAGAGCCTTGATACGGGGAAAAGGATAAGCAATATGTCCTATAGTCTCAAGGAGAGCAGCTAGTATAATGTATACTTCTAGTCTTCGTCCTAGAAGTACCACTGGCTATGCTCTTGTCTATAAGCTATACCAAGTGATTAAGTGGTTCTTACTGCTATGCATACCTGATTCAGAACCCATTATAGGTTACATGAGCTTATCACGCTTGATCTCGACTATGCACATCTGCCTCCCTGTACTTAACACCTGAGTGACATCCTTGTTTCCGACCTCGCCCATATCTAACCCACGATTCGTGATCTGTTCTATAGGGTTACCCACATACAGCCTGCATCTTTCCACCTCCTGTTCCCCCGGTTCCCTGCTCAGTTTGTGGGCCGCCTGGTCCCCCTAGTTGCTATCACTTCTGTATTGCTACACCCCTGCCTCAGGCCCCTGGTACTCTTCCCCTATTCGGATCATTTACATTCTGTAATCTGCCTCTCCTTATTAACCTCTTGGATACCTCCATCAACAGTATTTGGGCAGGCGGGGGGTTGCCTGAATTGAAAGGGTGGCTGCCAGGGCAGGCCCCTGAAATGGCATGACCAAAGCCACCTTAACCTTGGTTGCTTACTCTGCCACCCAAGTACCTCAAGCTACCTCTACTCACATAATTACCACACATATAACCCTTCTACAACTTCCCTCCTCCTTGCCCTGCTTTTACATGCCACACTGCTCCCTCCCAAGTTAGGTGGTTACTCTTGCTCTCGCAGGCTTTCAAGGCCTGTTTCCTCTCTCTGTCCTACCAATGACCAACTGCACTATGCCCCCTACTATTTCTGCGATGGAAAATGCCGAGGGAACCACATTCCTGCTCTGACCTGACCCCTCTGTTACTCTCATTTCTTACGTTCATTGAATAGATACATCCTAACTTCACTCAACCAGTTCTTCCCACTTCTGGAAAACTCATGATTTTCATATTGCCCATCTTTGAAACCCACTCTGGTACCATGCACACTCGGCCGTTGGTCTATCTACCCGCTAATTATAACTACATATTTGCTTGACTCACCACCTCCTTCTGGACCTCAAGATTAATATTAATCCTTTTAGCATGCTTTTGTAACCCTGATTAAGACTCTAGGATTGCTAGCTTATGCAAATTGTTGACAAGGACTGCTGTTCCTACAAGTCCTATTCATTTTTGTACCTTCATGCTCGTGTAGTCGCATAACTGCCCCCAAGAGAAAGCGCTATCCTCTAATGGTTTTACCTAATACTTCAACTGTTAGAGGATTGCACACATTGCTCCCTGGTGCAAGCTCGAACACCCAGTGTGCCATTAGTGTTTCCTAAACCATCCATTGGCTGAACAAAGTTTCCTAAAGCTATCCTCCTCAAAGATGGGCAATATAAAACCTGTCCTTACCTGCTGTGTATTTTAAGAACCAGTGTGTAGTAAAAGAGATCCAAAAGTTGCACCAGTCCCAAAAGACTTAAAGTAAAATTCTCTTGTACTAAATATAAAAGAATATAATTAAGCCCATGTCTTTTATCTTATGAATTCATGGCTCTACTCAGTTGTGTTCTTCTTGCCAGAGTAGTTATTTCTCAGAATATAGTACAGTTCACATTTACTTAAGTAGAATTCAAAAGCCCATAACACCCTTGCCTAATCAAATCTTTAAAGAGAACCTTTCTGCAAGCAAGTTTCTTCTGATACATACCCCTTCGCATTTTGTCTTACTAGTATATGTATCGCTCGCACCAGTTTTGAGTCTCACAAAGAAAGGTCATCGGCTATCCATTTCAACAATGACTGCACAAGTGAATAAATAATTAAAAAAACTGTCTTAACCTTGTCTAACTGACAATCTGAATTGATTTTATATCTAGTTTGCCTACTCCTTAACCTAATACCATTATGGTCTATGCAAGGAGTGTATTCACCCTAGTCTACACAGCCTATTAGTTATCGTTATTGATCCTGTGTAATTCATTTTATAAACGTCTCTTTGCTGTTGACTAAACTGGAGCAAACCATACCCCATATTTAGAAACCACTTAACTATAGTACGTCTGATTGCATCTAGAGTCCTGTAACATCCCTTAATAAGAATCATATATCATCCGCTCTATCTTTGCTGAAGTTGTAGACTTCGATCCAAACATAATTCCTTATTTCCTGGACACGACAATGACCATTCCATAGGAGTGGCCGGCTGCATATAGTGACATAAGTCACCTATAGTACCTGCAGAGTTGTGGTTGTACACAATAGTAACTACTTCCCCTGTGCAGCTGTGGCGGACATAGTTATATATTCTGAGGATAAGCTCTGGTCAGATAGATACCGTTGCCCTAAATAGTATTAGCGGACCTCCTTCGTTACTTTAACTTTGCTAGGCTTTTATCATTTGTATTAATTTAATAACATTATGAAAATTGTGAATACCTGGTTGGAAGGTGGTATTAGCTTGTGAAAATATACCAAATGAAGTGAGGCTAACTATATTACTGTATCACTTTTTGTAGAACATATGGGAACAGTACCTGGAGATTGCAATGACGATTTGCAGAAAAGCTGATACGGTGCCTCGCTTGCATCAAATTCCAAACCATGGCAGGAGTCAGTGTAATACCAATTGAGGTTCAGGCTATAGTCCGTTTAACAATATTTTATTTATGTAAGGTACTGTGACCTGGATGCATATAGTTAGACCATTCTACGAGCCCTTGATGCATTTACACCTAGAACCTGATATACTTCCAATCATATCTTACACTGCGAAAATGGTCACTCTACCTAACTCTGCAATAGGGTTACCCTACCTAGTTGTGTTTTCCTTCTTAAGTATAGAACAGGGTTACCATCCCTAGTTCGGTTACCCTTCTTAACTGAGTGCCTAAGTCCCTTTTGCCAGATTTGATACAGCTTATTGTTGTGACTTATGTAGGTTAAATATAGTATTCCTTTCTGCTTTCTTGCTGCTACACTATCGCAGCAGAGGTTCCTTAGGCTATTCTGGCTGGTCTGGGGTTATTCCGCTATATCACCTCGTCCACCAGGTCCACCACCTCTGTGTGCAATCACCCTGCCTCTAAGAGTTACTGCCGCTGGGGTCCTGCTCTCGCTACCGTACTGCTCCCTCTGCTGGGTACAGTCCCCAGCCCCTTGCCCATTCAATACCAGGGGCCTCACATTGGTTTGATGGTCCACCCTTATATCCCCCACTGTCTTTGAATCAACCACTATTTCTAATTGATCCATTACCTTCTTCCTAGACTTCCATTTCAATAATCAGAAACGTGGCCAATCCTGAACCACCAAATCAATTTGCTCTGGCCTCCAACTTGCTGATCCCTTTCCTTCACATACTTCTTCCCCACGCAAGTGGAACTCTACCAGTCCGTGTCGGCTACCCTGATTGAACACTCCTTTGTGTTCTCCCTACTTCAACTATTGGTTGGCGCTGCCCCTTAATGTCCTACGATGGCTATTCCCCCCTTCCCCTCTTCTCCACTCACATCCCTACTTTGTCTATCACTAAATCTTTACAAGCGGGCATGTGATTCTCTCATGTTTCAATTTCTTAACCGGTTTGACCCTTCCTCATGTATTAGTTGCCCCGAAGAACCCCCCCTCATATACAGGTTGACTTCTTGTCCTCTGTATGTTTACTTCCTTTCATCCATCCGGCCTCTTCTCTGGCTCCCATACGGTTGCCTTTTATGTGAACAGGGCTAGGCTGAAGTGTGGTAAGACTTTTCCTGTCATTGTTTGCAGGCAGAATGTCATTTGCTAGGACCTGTTTCAATATTCTGATACATTTAGGTTTTCTTTCACACAGTTTGGTATTCTTAATTTTTTCTCTATCTAGGTATCCCCATCTTCTCAGCCCCATATACTCCAGACTCAGTTATTTTTCCTTTCATATAGTTTGCTGTTATATTTATGGGAGACCTCAACCCTATTCTTTCTTCTACCACACACCTTCCTTCTGTTCCCTCACAATGAGTTGGCAACTACAACCTGCTATCCGGATAGTGACATTTATCCTTCGCCTTCAAAGGTTAATTGCCCCTCTCCTTTGCCACTGATATCTCATGAATTGCCCTTCATGTCCAAGTGTTCTGAACCAGGCCTTGGTTTACCAATATCCTGCTTCTTCTTTCTGTTATTCGTATTGTGCCATGCACTTAGCTTCTTCTGACTATATTCCTGTTTCACTCTACGTGCAGATCTCTGCCTGTATAACTATAGAACTAGCACCTAACTAGGTCCCGACTGACTGGCTGGTATAGAAAGCTGAGCACATAGTCTTATCAGTCGACTGACGCTACTACTCTCAACTACTTCGACTATCAGCCCTAGGTTTGACTGTCCTTCCTACCTCTTCTCTTCTATTGTCAACCTATACAGTATTTTATCTCATCCTTCATTTCGTACCCGGCGGAAGTTATTCCATTTTCCATCCACCCTCTGCTAGTATTTCCAATTGGTCTCCAGTACTGCCAGGTGCCCAGCCTGCTCTGCTGCTACCGGGGACTTATGCTGTCAATCATAAATCGCTATTTCCAGCCCTTCAAGAATGTGAAGATAGTCTACTGGGCTGATCTCCTATTAGGCATTATACCAGGTAGTATTTATACTACCAAGTGG
This sequence comes from Tuber calosporum, assembly GCA_003316355.1. Taxonomy (NCBI): domain Eukaryota; kingdom Fungi; phylum Ascomycota; class Pezizomycetes; order Pezizales; family Tuberaceae; genus Tuber; species Tuber calosporum. Next base: position 2,444 of record QFET01004832.1, on the reverse strand, counting down.
GTGGCCTTTATCAGTATCATAGTGTTAAGCACATAACTCCCACAAGGGCCCAGAGGAGCAGTAGGAGAGCTCTGGCCTTGAAACTCCACAGACTAATAGCCACCTCCGGCCCCGACGTTGGCCCCGGACAACAGCACTGGCGCCTTGTGCAGTTGCTCACAATCATAGAAAGAAGAAATATTGGAGCACCTCTCGTAATACCGTATACGTCGTCGCCGTCCGTCCGACCGGATGCTGTCCGCAGGGTATATAAGAGAGCATCTCTGGCTACGCCTGGGAAAAGGAACCAAGCGAGTTCGTTAAGAACTCGCAGAGTTACATCCCGTTGAAGTCAAGAGACCAAAACAACGTCCGGAAGCCTAGGAGGGAGTGGTATTCGGCCTATTCTGCAGAGAATAGAACTGAACCTCAAATGAATGCCTATCATAGGCAAGCAAGCCTATCGGAACATGTTGATAAGGAGAGGCAGTGAAGACGAGAAGGCAATTGGGCCGATCGTGAACACAAGTCATCCTGAGAGCACTCTGCAGAGCCGGATATCACGGCACGAAGCGGAATGGGTCGACAACCAAGTTGGCCCCTTGGTGTTCTAAGAAACTATTGGCAGATTCCAAACTGAACGGTCATAGTTTATACAGCAGAACGAAGGTAAACATCTCTCACCGAGTGGGCCCACCCACCCTCGGAAAAAGGAGAGCTCTGATCACACCATTAGCTGTGCAGGGAAGAGAGTTTTCAGGGTCAAAGGGGGTTCGCTCTAGAATTTGAAGTGAGGAATTAGTTAGAAGATACATGGTTATAGGTAGATTTGATGTAGTCCGCGAACACTCAGACGCGGGATATAAATATCGAAGTGCCTCCCGAGCTTTACACCTCATCAAGCAATGGAGAAGAGATCTTATCAATATCATACGTTTTTACTCAAAAAAAATCTTTACCTACGAGCCTTCCTAGACAATCTACGTTTACGAAGAAAGATTTAAGCCTAGTTCGATTCGTTTGCCCTTAGAATCAACTACCCTTAACAGTATATTGATATTTCTCCTTGTTACCAAAGCTCACTGCATGACATTTGGACATCTCCAAGTCCTACCTCGGGAATCACAAAAGCTCATAGCTGATTCCACCCTCCTCGACGAGCTTCTGCTCGAACCTCGCCCCTCACAATACCTATCCTCATTCGTAGAAATACTTGAAAACTCCCTTCCGGAGATTCAATTCTATACACCTCAGGAACCCTCCTTGTTCACCAGTCCCCTATTGATTCCTACGGAATCAGATTTCCAAGAAGTCTACGAACACTTCTACGGTCCCACCTTCTGTTGGAAACCGTTCCAAGACTACGATACTGAAGAAGAAGGAACCTCTAGTTCCTTCAGCTTTACCTCCCCCTCTTTCACCCCATCCCTTTGGAGACTAGGGAAACATCCTGAGTCCCAATAAAACGGGATGGCCCAACAATTGACAGCCGATACGGACAAAGCCATGTCGGACATAGAAGAAGTCTCGCTAGTTGGAAGTGACCATGCACCTGGGCGCTCCAGGTCACCTTTGGCACTCCATGACCTTTCACAGCCAAGTGGAGTCAAAAAGTCGGCCCCTGGAACTCGGTCAAGCACCCCCGTCCTCCCGACGCCAGAAATCCAGCTATGGAAAGATTAGCAGAACGGATAGGCCAGGCAATGAGCTACTTTGACCGTACCCTTCAGGAATTGGTTGACATGCAACATCTGGCCTACTGTGAACTGTCTGGCCAAGCTCAGGATGAGGCGAACCAACTCCAGCACCATGCCCGGCGGATAACCCGTGGGGAACAAATCATTGGCAAAGAGTTGAAACAAGTCAATTCGGGACTTGAAATGTTAGCAACTGAAACAGCCGCACTGCAAGATGCAACCACCAAACGGTTGGAAGCAAAACTGCGAGCAGAGGAAGAACGGGCTGCGCACCATGAAGCGGTAAGTACCCAACATAATGCTAACATTGGGGCAACAGAACAGGAGTCGCTGGATCGAGACCGCCAGCTAGAACAGGCCTTGACTAGGCAAAAGGCCGAACTCCTACAAAGACAAGTAGCCGCACAAAAAGACCATGAGAGGACCAGACTGGAGTTAAGAGAGCTTCACCAGCGCCTCGAACAAGAGCGTGCTGAAAGGGAAGCATATGTTGTCCAACAGAATGCCGCATCCGAACAACTAAATCGAGTGTTGACGCGGATGAATGAAACCTTGGTGCAACTACAGGTTGCGAGGAACCCACCAAGTGTATGGGAAACAGTGGCACCACAGCCAGTGGAAAATCCGGGTTTGGAGAAACGGACAATGGCTGATGGAAGAGAAGAGTTCCGGTTTATTCCCCGCAGAGACAAGGGAAAGGGAGTGGATAGAGGAGATGGAAACAGTGGTGGGGGAAAAGCACCACCACCGCCTCCTCCGGCGAATGCA
>QFET01004830.1:16638-28348 GCA_003316355.1 Tuber calosporum | reverse complement strand
CCAACAGTGCGGGCCATTAGCGAAAGGCGGGTTGCCATTATCCTTTCCAGAATCTTGGAAATATTTTCCAGGAGGACAATGACTCGGAAGGAGGAGGGGGAGTTGTAATCAGATGTGCCAGGCTTGGAGAGGACAATGCCATTGGCTCTTTTATGGGAGGAGGGGTGGAAGCCATAGGTCAGCAGGGGACCTAGGAGGGAGGTGAGGAAGGTGGGGTTGATGTTGTTGATCCTTTTCCATATGCCGTAGGGGATCAGGTCGGGCCCAGGGGCTGAGGTGTTGGAGGACTTGTGGAGGGCGAGGGAGACTTCCTGTTTCTGAAGTGGCAGGAAGTCCGCGAACGGTCGCAGGATGGATGGCGAGGATTGGGGGTCCTTGGGAGGAAAAAAATGATGCTGGAGAGAGGTGTTAACTTCGACGGGTGTCGTGGCGTTGGGAAAGGAGGGAAAGCGATCTGTGGGGCGCCCGCTAGCGATCCTGGGGGCAGCCCACACGGATTTAGAGTCCAAGAAGGTGAGGAAAGAGTTCCAGTGTGATGCCTTGGCCTTTTTAATGGCCTTAAAATACGCGAGGCGGGAGGCACGAGCGCTGTCGGAGAGGGTGGTGGAGGGGGACATGCGTGATAATCTTGCTTCTCTGTTGAAGGCTTGGCGCAGCTGCGATAGTTCAGCTGTCCACCATGGCTTTGACCTGAAGCAAGGACGTTGGTTTGGCGTGTGCTGGGCTAGGAGGGAGGTGATTGTGCGCAGGTGGCGGTCGAACCAAGCGCTAAGCGAGTCTGAGGTAGGGAGCGGGGGAGGAGGTGGGACCGATAGATCCTTGATGAGGGGGGAGAGTGTGTGCCAATCCGTTTTGTTCCAGTTAGGAGTGGGGTCAGGCTGTCATAGGAAGGGTGTGGATAGGGCTATTGTGATTGGGACATGGTCAGAGCCAGTCAGAGGGAGGGTGACACCCCATGAGCTAATAAAGGGGGCAAGGGAAGGGTTTGCGAAGGCCAGGTCTAAGACTCCAGGTCTGGATGTGCCATCGAAGGGGAACCTAGTGAATACACCTGGTGTATTTATAAGTGAGTAGCCTAGCTCGGAGGCCAGGTCAAAGTATGGGGAAGAAAGACTACATTCAGTATCAGAAAGGACCCTTAGAGGGTCGGATAGAGGGTGATGGAGGTTCAAATCCCCAACCAGGAGGGTGGGGAAAGCGTGTTCCCTGAAGATAACAGATGGGATAATTGTACGTGTGTGGGATGAGTGCCCAGTGGTGGAGTAGGCATTGTAAACGCGGAAGACCCGATGGGCTAAATTAAAAAGGCCTGAAGGGGAGTGAATATCAATTGCCATAAAGTTCAATTGGTCGAAAAAAACAGGTAGTAATGCAAAGACCTGCATGAAGTCAAGGAGAGCATAGACGGCCACCCTAGGTTTGGCACCGTTAGTAGTAGGTGGGGAAAAAGATTTATAAGAGAAAAATATCGGTAGTCGCCCCTTGAAGACCGGAGGATCCTGCAGGGCGACCAAGTTTGGAGGGGTGGGCATAGCCTTAAGGCTATTGAATAGGGACGAAAACACATTCCAGCTTCCAAGGCAGTTGTGCTGAATGAGGGTGAGGGTAGTGCCTGGTGCCTGCGTCAGGTCCCTTAACTACGGGGGACTGCTAAATATTTATACTCTTTTCCCAGTACTTAGGTTAGCCAAATAAAAGAAGTATCCTTGGAAACTTCGGCCATGGTCTAAATAGTGCGAACACTGTTTGACCCTGAAGATGTATGACAACACTACAGCAAATGATCCCCTGGACTATCTATTTGTCTGAGGGTGTCAAGCACTACACCAGTAGATAGCCTTCGATCTCTTTGCCAAATGAACTAAGTTCAAATTGATGCAGCCCATTTGCGAACATCATACGGAATACCAGGTGATCAGTCTGGATGGCCGTCTTTCCTGCATATATGCACTCATGTGCAGATGCATTCGGATTATCAAGAATGCAGAATACGTAATAGATCCACTTGGATAAATTACTCTGTCATCTTTCACTGAGGCTGAGTAGGTCTGGATACGATCCTACTTCTGCCAGTGTGGGTTGTAGTCAATATAGTCACCTCCCGGCGCTATATACCATCACATCTTTAGACTCGAAAGTCTAGTACCATATCCCATATGTGTAACATCAACTCCCCCTTCCTAAGCTATGTCTCGAAGCAATTCTTCCTTTTAGTACTCCTTCCAGTACGGTTAAAAAACCTTCTGCGATAACTTGGCCACAGCAGGGAAAACCTTTCCGTAGATACTACCTAGCCCAACTTTGGCATTGCCAGATTTTCCCTGTAAAAATCTCTAATCAATTCTTGAGCATGCTCTAAGTGCTCTGGTGGTTCCCAGATGTTCTCATCTTCGGAACATACTTTCCACTTGACAAAGTATCAAACTTCTTGGATCATTCGTGAACATCCTCTAAATCTTCGCTCATAAGAGATTATTTCAATCTTGATAATTTTTTCGACTTCCCATTCAAGGTCACCTTCAACTTCTTCCTGTGCCAGGGGTGGTTGTGCTCGCCCTGGTCGAACTGATTTTCGGTATGGCTCGAGTAGCGATACATGGAATACCGGATGGATTTTCCATCGCTGTGATATTTCCAATTTGTATGCAAGGTTTCCTCTTTGCTCTAGGATTTTGAACGGGCTATATAAATTTGGCGCTAACTTCTTGGACGGTCGCTTGGTGCGGATATTCCTCGCGTTTAGCATAACCAAGTTGCCAATTTTGAAGTCTGGTTGACTGCGAGCTTTGCGGTCATAGTACTTGTTCATCCCTTTACGAGTCTTCTCCAGGGATTCCTTTGCCTTTTCATGTATCGCTTTCATCCAGTGAGCATACCTAGTTGCTCCCAGATTCTGAGCTTCTCGCTCCTTCATCCATTCTGTTTGAGGATGGTAACCATAATTTGCGAAGAAAGGGGTTATTCCATGTGTGCTTGTTACCGAGTTGTTATATGCATACTCGGCTAACGACACTAGATGGTACCTGTCATCCTGATCGTAGTTGACAAATATTCGAAGGTAGCCTCCCAGCACTTGGTTGACTCTTTCCACTCGTCCATCAGTTTGAGGATGGTAAGCCGTAGACATCTTTCTTTTGATGCTTAATGTTTTGCTCAATGATTCCCAAAATTCTCCTGCAAACTTTGCGTCCATGTCGGAAATGATTTCTGTTGGTAACCCATGAAGTTTGCAAACTTCTTTGATGAATGCTTCTGCAACGTCCTTTGCGGTCGCGTTTTCTTCTTAGCCAATCAAGTGTGCCATTTTGGTGTACCGGTCAACTACAACCATGATCTGGCTGTAGCCTGCCGATTTGGGAAGTTGTGTGATAAAATCTACAGAGGTAGATGCCCAAGCAGCAAATGGGACCTTTAGTGGTTGTAACAGCCCAAAACGTGCATGTCTTGGTGCCCTAGCCTTTTGGCACTCAGTACAGGATCGTACATAGTCGTTTATCCAGTTCGCGTTTCCTTTCCAATAAAAGTCTCTTGTGATAATTTCCCGAGTCTTATCTAGACCGAAATGTCCTGCGATCTTAGAGTCGTGACAGCTTTGTGCAATATCTGTCTGCAGGTGTTCGTTTTGAGGAACATATAGGCGTTCTTTGTAGTAGAGCATTCCATCTGTGAGGGACCATTGTTTTGGCATTTCTTTGCCATCATTCCGTAAACTGTCCAGTTCCTTCTTTCAGTCTAGCCAATCTGGATCCTCATTTGCCATTTCTCTTACCCGTTCCAAGAATTTTATATCAAATTTCTTGACTTCGCACTTTGCAATTATTGCATTCGACATTAGTGTTTGTCCTTTAGTGCATATCGGGTGTGAGGTAATGTCCGTTGAGTCCAAATATTCGTGCTTTTTGTCAGAATATAGGAAACATAATTGTGGTTGGTTTTCTTCCAACCGTATATCTGAACTGTCAAATCCTTAGCTTGCTCCTTCAGTTTTATCTAACTCTATAACCTCATGAAGTTCTCTGTTATCACCCTTTTCCACAATCATCAGGGCTATCCGGTCTCCTGTGTGTACCTGAAAAGGATTGTCAGTAGTATTGACTATGAGGATCTTAACCTCTCCTCTATAGTCCGCATCGACTAATCCGGCTCAAATGGAAATACCATGCTTGACTGCTAATCCACTACGTGGTGCAATATGTGCATATGTTCCGATTGGTAATCCGATAGCCAATCCTGTCCCAAGGAGCACTTGCCCATTCGCAGGAACTATGTTGTTTTCGGTACTGTATAGGTCATGACCGGCGGCAGGCTAGGAACCTCGAGTCGGGACTCTTGCTTCCTGTTGAAGTCTTTTAATCCTAATCATATTGTTCTGTACCTCTTGAGGCAACCGCTGACTGAGGTGTTCTGAGTTTTCTTTTCCACATATAACTGAGACAACTAAGTTTCGCTTATTCTGCAGGTTTTCAAAGTGTTGAGACTGAAGTATAGCCTGCTTGGCATGCTCAGCTCCCTCCTCAGGGCAGTACTCTGGCCGCCTGCCTAAAGCATCCGGTTTGCCCCCTCTGGTTCTAAGCCGATAAATGATTTTAAGGTTAAAATCAGTGAGCTTCTGAGCCCAGCGAATTTGTCTTGCCGACCAGGCCTTTGTTGTGAGAAAATATTGTAGGTTTTGATGATCGGTGTATATGGTGAACGGTTCATCGGTCCCAGCAAGATAGTGTCGCCATTCTTCCAACACAACTAATATTGTCAATAATTTCTTGTCATGAATGTCATAATTGCGTTCAGCAGGTGTCAACTTTCGAGAATGGAAAGCGACAGGATGTCCCTTTTTGTCCAAATATTGAGAAAGGACACCTCCAAGAGCGTAATGACTGGCATCTGTTTCCACAACTGTTTCCCTGTCTGGATGGAAATGACATAATATTGGAGCTGTGATGAACTGATGTTTGAGTTCCACAAACGCTTGCGGTTGCTTTTCACCCCAAGAAAAATCCCTTGGGTTACCTTTAAGCAAATCAGTAATTGGCGCGCATAGTGCGGAGAAATTCTTTATGAAATGCCGGTAGAAGTTGGCGATGCCCATAAATATTTGAATTTCTTTTACCGAGGTGGGTGGTTTCCAGGCCTTGATTGATTCCACCTTTCTGTCGCTCATAGTAACTCCATCAACAGCCACAATATATCCTAGGAAATCCACTGATGTGACAGGGAAGGTGCTTTTCGTAAGCGAGATGGCCATTCTGTATTCTCGCAGTCTTTCTAAGACCTTTCTAACCAATATGACATGATCCTTCTCATATTTAGAGTATATAAGTATATCATCAATGTATACTACCACTCCTTCATCCAGAAAGTCTTTCAGGATCATAGTTATTATTGATTGGAAGGTGGCTGGTGCATTTACCAGACCAAATGGCATGACATTATATTCATATAAGCCGTATTGTGAGCGAAAAGCTGTTTTCCATTCATCGCCCTTTTGTATGCGGATCAGGTAGTAACCGTACTTTAGGTCCAACTTGGTAAAAATAGTGGCTCCTTCCACACGGTCGCGTAGTTCCGTCATAAGGGGTAGTTGATATTTGTTGTGGATAGTGACCTTGTTTAGTCCACAGTAGTCAACTACCAACCTAAGACGTCCATCCGGTTTTGGCACAAAAAGTATTGGTGCTCCGGCTGGTGATTTGCTGTTGGAAATTTTTCGTTGTCTTAACATATCATCCAGATATGTTCGCAAAGCTTTAAAATGCTTTTCTGAGAGGGGATAAATTGGTGCCCAGGGTGGTTGGGAATCTGGTTTGAGGTCAATAGCATGATCGAAGGTCTGATGAGCCGGTAGTTTGGCCGCAGTTGATGGGCAGAAAAGGTCTTTGTAGTTATGGTATTGTGCGGGTAGTGTATCAAGGATTATTTCTTCCTCATCATCTACTCTTGCAACTCTTCCAATAACGACTGCCTCTGGATCTTCCAGAACCTGCATCATCCCACTCGATTGATATACCTTCGTCCTCCAGTAAGAGATGAAGCTGACATCCCTGAGCTTCGAACCTCCAGCTTTCTGAGTCTTGAATTTCGGTTATAGGATGTTCATCATTCCACTACCCAAATGGAATTACTATTCCATAATTTCATGTTGGTGCGATCTCGCACACAATCTTTGATAAGTGTTTATTTTTCCCAATCTCCAGGTAAAGGGGAAGGGTGAAATCCCTTCCAGTAGATAATTTGTTTCCTGTAAAACCCAAAATGGGTATCAGATCCTCACGAGACTTGAAAGGAATATTCAATTCCTTGATTAAATTTTCCTGTATGACAAAGATATTGGATCCAGAGCCTAATAAAACTCTTATGCGATATCGTTTCCCGTACACATAGATATGTGCAGTTCTTTCAGGACATTGGTAGCGTTTTAGTTCTTCGTGTTTCAGCTTTTGTCGCTTATGCGACATTGTTATCTCCGTTCGTCCTCTCTTAGAAGACATTATGGTTTTATAGCTTGCGTGTTCGTGACAACGCCAGCATTATTTCGACCATAGAGGTCTCCTCAGACAAACTAAACAGATAGTTAATTATTAAGATTCTGGGCAGCCCACTACGAGCAGTCTTTACTCCCTGCCGAGGGGCTCCCAAAAAAATTAAAACCCCTGTCAATTGGGGAGAGACCAGTAAAACGCCATAAAAATGCAATAAAAAATTATACTTCTCTGCCTTTCGTGTAGGATAATACCCTAAAGGAGTAATAATATTGGAAAATAAATTATATTTTCAAAAAGAGGAAAAAATTCCGAAAATAGTGACTGTTTCCGAATCTGGAATATCTCCTCCGAAAGCGGTAATAATTGCACTTAAAGTAGTGTTAGGTTACCGTGCAAGACATTTTTGACTATTACCATAATTAGCGGTGCGGTTGGTTGCTATACGGACCTTTGTAGTTATAGTTGTTGTTATTGTTTTTTGTTGCCACAACACCCTCAGGTTAACCGAGTCGATATCATGAGGTTTCCCAGAAGACCTTACAACTGTTCAGCTATGGTCTAGTGGTAAAATGAACCTGGCCCATTCAGGTTGTCCGAAGGGTCCTGCGTTCAATCCACCCTTCTGGCGGAAAAAACAATGGTAATTTGTACCGGAGGCATCTAGGGCTAGAGCGTACCGGGGGGTCACCCCTGCAACTGCCCAGCACTTCCCGATTGTCTGAAAACGGGAAGCACATCCTAGTGCCTAAAAAGGAGATCCTTCTTCTGAAGAAGTAAAAACAGGAACCTAAAATTAGAACCAATCTGAGGGAAAAAAATAACTGAGATGTCCCTGACAGGGGAGGTCTCATCCTCCGGTCCCCTGAATCCAATCAGTTTATGCGCGCTACAGAACCTCATCGAGGTTCCAGGGAACGACGGTTCCATACATGCAAACATGGACCTGCATGCCAATTTTTTTGAAGAATTTTAGAATTCTTTTTTATCATCGGTAACCTTATTGTCGTAATCTTCAGCACCCTAGACTTGAGGGTTCCCAGTTGCGATTCCGGTCGCTATTGCTAGTGCCCCGAATACCCAATCGCCATCGCCGTTGGTGCCTTAAGGACATTTCTGTGTCCGATAATTCCCATAATTTAGGTGCTGGTTCGCTCTGAATCTGGTTCACCTTTGGCTGTGATGTTCTTACAACGAGAGCAGCCCTCTGTGGTTTCCGGGAAAATTTCGCTTGGTCCTTGGTTGGATGCTTAGCATAAGCTCTTGCAACCAGTATGTCCTTTCGACATTTTCGCCAAGTATGGTTGTTGAGGCCGCAGCGAGTGCAAGCCTTTCCTGTCTTTTGCTTATCCACAACGTCTTGCGGGATTCCATCATGAGCATTCTTGCAGTCCTTATGCTCATCCTTATTATTAAATCCTCCTTTCTTTTACGATGGTTTTCCTTTAGCTGACTTCCTTTGGGTAGGATTGTTTTTTTGTTTCTGATCAGTGTATCCGTGTTTGGTGTTGAACCCTTTTGCTGTATCATCGCGTTTTCGCTTGGATGCTCCACTCTGTGATGGCTCACCTTTGGATAGTTTCCGCTGTTCCAGAAATTCCTCCTCTTGTCTGCCAACATCCCATATGGTTTCCATCCATTCCTCATCTGAGGAAAACTTTAAATGAGATAACCGGCGAAGAATTTCTTCTGGAAGTTTGCTTTCCACCCGAACCCTCCAACTAATTCCTGTGAGACCAGCCTTGATGTTGAGATTTTCGAGAAGTAGAAGATAGGTGTCGATTTTTCCTTTATAGACTACCTTAGTCATTTCTTCTAGAGCTCGTGATTCCTTGTTGGAAAAATACGTTATCACATTCTATGTAGTCATGTGTGTATGTGAGTCATGTAACACATACACATATGACGAGTCATGTATATGGCTAGATTTCACGTGATACGGAGATGGGTATATATATTTCTGGTTTTCTCCTCCTGTATCCTTACAACTCAGTAGCGCAATAGTGGAATCACAGCTTTTTAGTCTACAAGATACTGCGTTCAAATCTCAGTGCTGCTTTATTAAATGTAAGAGACAGCCTTTGATACAGCAATATTTTCATTCCTCCTCGATGCTGATATATCGCTTGGTAATTTCTTGTCGGAAGCGTTCCCATGTGGAATAGTCTGGGTCTTGGGTATATCCTCCTAATCCACCCATCACCTTCCGGTATTTCTCCGAGAAGGGTGCCACTTTGTTCCCCTTTGTTTTCCCCAAGGCAAAAACTATTCGGTGTGCATGATTTTCCCACTGTGTAGGATTGCGATCGAAGTAGTCCTCACTGGCGTTCAACCAGTTTCGAACCTCTTGGTTGTCATTTCCTTCGAAGGAGTAGGGTGGTTCTGCTATTAGCTTTGCTGCTCGAGAGAGTCCACCGATACGTTCTAAGAAAGCCATAGTTACCCTGTCCTCGGGTACATCGTTTCTGGGAATAGACGGTAAACGGGTAGCGCGTTCCGGCCTGCTGCCCTTTCTTCCCAGTCTATCCTCTCCATCACTATCGGACCCATCATCATCTGGGTCAGGGGCTTCCCCAAGGTTACCTGGTGGTGGTGGCGGTGGTAGGTTATTTCCTCCACGGTCAACTCCTTTTCCTTTATCCTTCCTTGGAGTTGATGCTGATTCCTTTGTAGGAATAGTACCTTCTATTGGTACCATTGTGGGTCCTCGGTTAGACGGTCCTGGATCACCATCACTAGGTCGATACTGTGTTGGTGCAGGTGTCTTTTCCGCTAATCGAAGTACCAGAGCATCTAGGTAGGCCTTCATACCCGCACTCTGTTCTCGTTGCTGTTGAGCAGCAATTTCTCGTTGTTCATTCATCCTTCTCGTCCATTCCTGTTCCTGTTGGTTCAGCTTAGTATTGAGTTCCATTAGTGCCTTTTCCAGGATTCGGTCCCTTGTTTCTGAGACTTGGGCCTGTTACTCTTGTTGAGCCTGTTGGCATCGGAACTCTTCTGGAACCTGGGCACGTAACCTTTGGTGCTCCCGTTCAGTGTCGCCACTCAATTGTTCCAATGCACGGAGACCTTCCTGTATCTCAGCATCATTGATAACTTCACATCTGGCCATACGGCTCTGCAGTAATTCTAGCATTGTAAAACCCTGCCTGGCCTCCTGTGATAGTGCTGAGATCGCTATGTGATTCTCTTCGGCACTCTCTTTCAAGGATCGGTCCAGGTGGCGTAATGCATAGACAACATTTTGCTGGAAGTTATATTGCGTATTGACAGGCTTCTTGGTTTGCGCGGCACGTTTCTGAACTCTTGATGGTGGACGACCCAAATGAGTAATGGGAGAGCTGGTACGGCTTCGGGACGGGATTAAAGATGCCGAATGGGTAGATTCTGTGTCATCCTCTTCGATCATCCTATCATGTCCCAAAGTACTAGAAATAGGTGTGTCATCACGTGCCATAGCCATGGCAGCTCGCTTAGACACCGAAATAATCTCTCTTCGAGAAAATATAAAATAACTACTAGTCTGGCCTCTAGGACAAAGGTGCTAACTGGAAGAGAAATTAGCTTGAATAGTGGGTTTTTCCGCAAGGTCTGATACAAGTATCTCTTCAAAAGAGGGGATGGAGGATTATTGTTTGCGTTTTGTAAACGCAGTTATGCGCTGTCTATCTTGACGATAAATATGTTCTGTATATTTTCGCTGTATCCGAGCCAGTTGTCGAAGTGCAACTGCTCGGAGGTCAAGTACGTATTCTTCGCAGCAGATAGGAAAAATGTTGTCAAAGTTGAGAGCTCGGCAATGCCCACAATGTTGGCACTGATGAAAACTTTGAGCGTCAAAGTATTCTTTAGGCATGAGAGAATATTGAGTTGCTTTGGTGACAGGAGAATAACAATATAGTGTTACGGGGTAGCCAATTCGGTACTATTGAATTGACTAGGCCGTGCTCGTATCGAGAAAATCGGAGAAGTGTTAGGAAAGCTTGGTAAAAAGTATCATAAAAGATAAAAGGGTTCTCGAAGGCTTTATAACTTGTTAACTTGATAACTGAATAACTGAATATATTGTTAAGGTCTCTTCTCCGTTGCTTCATGATCCCTTAACTATGGGGACTGCTAACTATTTATACACTTTTCCCAGTACTTAGGTTAGCCAAATAAAAGAAGTATCCTTGGAAACTTGGGCCATGGTCTAAACAGTGCGAACACTGTTTGACCCTGAAGATGTATGACCCCACTACAGCAAATGATCCCCCGGAGTATCTATTTGTCTGAGGGTGTCATGCACTCCACCAGTAGATAGCCTTCGTTCTCTTTGCCAAATCAACTAAGTTCAAATTGCTGCCGCCCATTTGCGAACATCATATGGAATACCAGGTGATCAGTCTGGATGGCCGTCTTTCCTGCATATATGCACTCATGTGCAGATGCATTCGGATTATCAAGAGTGCAGAATACGTAATAGATCCACTTGGATAAATTACTCTGTCATTATTCACCGAGGCTGAGTAGTTCGGGATACGATCCTACTTCTGCCAGTGTGGGATGTAGTCAATATAGTCACCTCCCGATGCTATATACCATTACATCTTTAGACTTGAAAGTCTAGTACCATAACCCATATGTGTAACATCCTCCTCCTCCTCCGCTCACCTCACCTCTCCTCACAGTTGATCAGCTAGCACCTTACTGCTCCCCCTCACTAAGCTGGCACCTTACTGCCTTACCATAGCTGGAAGCCTATTGCTTTGCTCCTTTCAAGCTGGTACCTTACTACCTAAGCTTATATAGACTCTTGTCCATAGTCAAATCTGCCTTGACTTAAGGCTGGTTTTAGTATTACACTGCCTCTTGGACTTGTGTTAATGCCGTCAGTTACCACGGAATCCTAGGTCCTTCATTAACCTGCCAGCCGCTTTACAGATGCAAAGAAGTGGCTAATTTCTCGCCTTGCCTGTTGCAGTTTTCCTCGAGAGTTTTCCTTATGCTTTCCTGCTTTCTTACTTCTCACTTTCAACCTGTTGTCTCCTTAGCCAGCTGGGGGTTTGTTTGCTTGTGGGCGAGATGTGCAGTTAGGCCTATTCCAGAGGGTCTTGGGATTACGGGTTTTGTTCCCTTGAGATGCGGAGGATGTTTGTTTAGAATTAAGCTTTTGTTTTTGCTATAGCTAGTACTACACGGATGTTCTTGTACTTTAATAACAAATATTTGAGATAATCTAAAAAAAAAAAAAA